>JAQFYD010000062.1:0-35007 GCA_034694225.1 Bourletiella hortensis | reverse complement strand
ACGCAATAAAATTTACGTGGCACGTTTCTGAATCTAACGAATGAAGACATGAAAGTACAGGTTGAATATAAAGTAAATACATCTGTTAAAGGACATGTGAAAATACTTTGTAGTGAGTGTGATATTGTAAAGGTTTTCATGCCGTATCAATAAAACGAATCTGTACTACTTTTGTGGGCTAATATTTTTAACGAAAATGGCTATTATCTGTGGATTGGTAATAATTCTCTTTGTTGTGGTAGCTCGAGATAATGAGAGCAAATTGTAATTTAAAAAGTGAAGAATTCATTACACGCATAATTTCCTCCAATTTCCATATAATTCCTTTACATTTTTCTGCAAAATAGTTCACTTTTCTTTTGCTCTGAATTTATATTTTATAGTGAGTTTGACTACTTGAGAAAATTATTAGAATTTCCATAAATTCGGATATGCAAAAAAAAGTTGATATCCCAAGTGAAATTATTATTGCTGGGAGGAATGACAAGGAGGAGGAAGAGAAGGATGATGACGAATATTGTAGGGAAAAAATTTAGTGGGTCACATGGGCATAGGAGACTAAGCAAGTGAAAGGCATGGAGAGAGGAGGAGATGGATGGACGGATGGATGGATGGATCAATTTTTGCTAGGCAGTACAAGACCATGTGGAACATTTCTCTGATTTCCCATTCTGCTAGTTGTTTACGAATTTTGGCCCTTCTCTCAATTTCCTCCCTTCTTACCCAGTCTCCCCATCAATCCTTGTTTGTAGTTAGTTTCTCCACCAAATACTATTATATAGTACTGCTCCAAGCTCAAAAGTAGCAGCAGCAGCCCCATTTCATTGTTTTTTTTCTAACCGCAAGAAGAAGTAAAAGTAGGAGGAAGTTGACTGCGTACATAAAAAACGGGTTGGTTCAAGAGCCAAAAACTTTTGTCTATGGAGGACGGACTGGCATGAGTTTTTTTATTGTTAGTCACTGCCTTTGCGTGTTTACTATACAAAGTTCCTTCTCTTTACACAATCAATTGGCTTGTCCCTAGTTTTTTCATTATCCTTTTAAAAGAATGCTCTTAATACTAACAGCTGAAAGCACGTGAGATTCTACAAAATAAAACCATGTCCCTGGTCTCATTTCCCGCCACCTCTTTAAGCATTGCTAAAGAAAGAGTAAACACGGAAAAGTAGCTAAAATGTCCCTTGGTTCCGCAGTATAGCTCGTTCACGCACCTGTACTAGCTACATAACATGCTTTAACGGCTGCAATTGTCAGGAGATTGTGATAGTGGTAGTAAGCGGTAGGTAGGTGAAAGCAATGGCAATCTGTAGCTGCACAGTCAGAGAGAGATGCAGTTGAGTGATAAATTATCGTGGGCAGGATCGCAGACATGTCTTACATGACCGTATACCACCACCGCTTGGCAGCAATGAATTAGACTCGTTTCGTTGGCTCGCTCAAACTATGTAATAATAGATTTATATGAGCCGGAGAGCCATTAAAAATCATATAAATTTCTTTTGTTCTTCATACTCTTACCATTGCGAGCGAGGGTGCAGATGAAAATGAAATTGTATGTATTGGCATTAATAAGTTGATCCCACTCAATTCCCACACATGATCACTCATCCTCTTAGCATTAGTAGCAAGGGTGGAGTGAAGTGCAGTAGCTGTGAGTCTTTCCGCAGCAATGTTTTAAGTTTACCTTTTGCAAACTTTTTTGATGAATGCCCCATCCTTTTCTTTTTTCTTCTTCTTTCAAAGGTAAAAGAACTATGTGGGCATGTATGCGTTGAGCTTTGAGTAACATTGCCAAATATAGAAAAAAATCCAAAGTAAACCCATGCTACACTCACGATCTCATCCAATTATGGACTTTTTTGGTTTTTTCTTCTTCTACTACTACTACTACTACTTCTTTGTTACTTGGGTTTCTTCTCCCTCCAATTCGCATAGTGGCAAAAACTTGGCTCCAATTTCGCTTTTTCTTTCTCTCTTAGCCTCACTCATGTTATGAGACAACATTAGGGGGAAAAGTTTGTAGTGGGTTGGGAAGAAAGGAGCGGAAAACATTGCCTTTCTCCCTGCACTCTTAGTTTAGTAGAAAGGCTATAAAATAAGGAGCTATCGAAGAGCAACGAGGTGTGTAGAGAGACAAGGGCATATGTATATGTTTGTAAATGTGTACAAGCTACATATGTGTAGTTTTTAGCCTGAAACAGTTTATGGGAATGAGATAAGGGGTTGCGAGACAACTATTATTTTGACGACGACAACGACGACCAAGCCATGAACATTAGTTGGAGAGGAAGTAGGGACATTAAGTTGGACAGATCAACTTGTAAGAGGTCTCTTCATTTGAATTCCTCTGTATGGCAATGATGATAGGATATATATTGGAGTCAGAGTTGTAACTTGTGCCTAAGCTAAGCTCCTTCCCTGTATCACTTTCTCCTCTCCATGATCATCATGGGACTGTAGAAGAGGAAGAGAAACTTTTCCCGATCCTAGTTTCGGCTCATCTTGTTAGCACCCTCAAGAAGGTAAGTAAGTAAGCAAGTAAGTAGTAAAGAAGAAAACCAAACTGCTACGGATAGACATTTTTATTGACAGAACCGACAACTGTAATTCTAGTCCTTGTATAGAGCCTCGGCTTGGATATAGCTATCTGCTCTATGAACAGAGGACGTTGACTATAGCTAAGGAAGAGGAAGAGACAAGAAAGGGAGACGAATCTTGTGAAAATTTTAGTGCGAACGACAGCTAGACTTTCCAATCCTTTCAATCAACCATATCACCCTGTCACGAAAAGAGTAGCTAGTAAAACATGCATGTGTTGTAACTTATCCCGTCCATACATAGTTTTCATGTCTGCCTCCTACAAAGCAAAGAAGGTATGAGCCGGAATCTAGTCATCTCCGTCATGAAATTCAGTACAAACTTTATCGTCCATTGTTATAGTGTCAGGCTGTTGTATCCTGTTATGTTAACTGTGTCGGTCTTACGAACATGCGCATGATTGAAAATTTGGCATTTTTGTAGTAGAAATTAAAGGAAACAGGAAGAGAATTTATAGGAAGACGTATCATATTACATGGCATCATGATAAATGCATAGTCTCATGACTGTCACATTAGCTGACGGCAAAGAGACATTCGAAACATGTGGTAGGAAGAAGGAGTGGAGTACTTTAGCGGTTGTTTTATTGGACTGGAGGCGTATGTGGAGGACGGAAAAAATAAATTAAGAGGAAATGGGCAGGATCTACATAATGGTGATGATGATTGCTATTCTAAGAGAGTAATGTAAAGTTAGGAAAACCGGGAGGGAAAAACAAGAAGGAAATGGAGAAAAAGAAGAAGAAGAAAAGGAAAAGAAAATGTCACGTTGAATTCCCCGCGGTTAGTTTTATTTAAAGAAGGTCGTATCAAGTTTTTCATCTTCTTCTTCTTCCATGGTCATGGTAAAGGTCTGCTAGACAAAGACGAAGATGGGAAGAATGGCACATGTAAAGAGACAGAGACAGGAAGAGAAAGAGAGGGAAAAGAGATGCGAAGCTGGAAATGATGAAAAGTGCAGGGCCATGTATGTTTCTGATGTAATTTATTCCTTATTCCAAGTCGGACGAGGCTCAATATATTTGTTTCGTACTCCTGAACAGCTTGTAATCGCACTTACTATGGGGAATGGGGCTCGACATATTCACTTTCCCTGTCATCGGAAACCATATCCAGTATTCTCCAGAGCCATCAAGGCGGTAGAAACCCGCTCCCAGGCACTTCGTCTTCTTCCAGTAGTGGTGCCGACAAGCAGCAGCAGCCACCATCCAATCCACATTTCGTATGCCAACTTGCATTCGCAGCTGCCGGTGATAATTTCGGGGATTTGGTTCAGGTACGGTGGGCTTTAAAAAGAAATATACATGTATATCTATCTATCCTTGTTCCAACTATCATTTTAGCTAGAAGCACTAGCGCACTTTGAGCAATATTATATATAGGAGACGTTGTGCAGAGTGAAGACTCTCTCACTCTCTGCCTTTACGACTCTGCTGATATTCACGACCCTCCTAAAAATGGATCACCCAGTGTATCACCAAAGACTCTCGCTCTTTCTCGCATTACACTTTTACACCATCACTTACACACGTTCGTGCTATGAATACCGACTTACAAACACACACTTTACGTAGATGCATCCAGCCATACATGTACAAATAACCTGCCTGTTCTCCTCTTCTTGCGCACAGCATTATGGGGCTTGGGCTCGTAACCATACAAAAATATTCAAGAGCCATACAAAGGACTATATGCAGAGGAATTGCATGCCTCAGGGACCGTAAAAACGCCGTAAATTGCGTGGAGAAAGCAGTACACGTATACACAAATTTCGAGGGATTTTTCACTGTTATCACATGATGAAATTTTGCTCGCATTTTTTATCCTGTCCTCTAACGTGAAGCGTCCTGCATTTTTTAAACTTCAGGTAAAATTTGTTTCTGTTTGAGAAATGGAAAAGTAAGGAGAGAAAAAAAGGGACGCAGGATGGAAAAGCACGCAAGCACTGATCATGATGATGCTTCGACTTGGGATAAAGTGGAGAAATCTTATAGCAAAAGGGAGCTATGGAGCGGAAAGTGGAGATTTTCGCGGTAGAATAAGCAGGGAACTTGAGCTGCTGACGACGGTCAAACATAAACTGCCTCAAGTATGTAAAGGCGTACTCATAGGCAGCCATATAAGTTTTAAGGCAGTACACGCAAGATTGTAAGTCAGCCACGTGTTTTCTACAGAATCTTTTAGCAAAGTGATCGTGAAAGTAAGTTGTGCCTGCGTGTGACGCTAAGTTCCTTTAGAGAAGACTCCTAAAATGCTCAACTTTTTTCCTCATAAAGAATGAATGGGAAACGATTAGCGTGAAATTGAGCTGAGGGACGAAAGACTATAAATGTGGCACGTTTAATTCTTCGGATAAATAACTCTCTGACTATGCCACTTTACTTTTACAGATAATGTTCGATTCTGTCAACATTGGCCAATTCAGCTCTTCTATGGCGCATGGATGTCCCACTGGATCTCTTCAGGTAATGAAGGCACTTATGACGACCTAAATAATTATTTGAGTATCGTTCCTTCCTCCTCATACCATGATTTCTGTAGTAACTTTCAACTTGACTGCTAATCAAGTTGACCATGTCCTTCTTCTTTGGCCCGTAGATTTTTGAAATAAATCGTCCCATCACCGGTGGTCAGTGGTGTGGCTCAGGAACAGGATATTCAGTCTACTTTAGTGAGATGAGTGCAATAGTACTTACGTTGACACTGGGTGGATCCAACCCGTCACCGAAGATTTCCAGTAGCGGCAGTGCAACCGGAGACCGGCTTCGAGGACATAATAACAGCTCTCAGGGTGGCGGTGGTGGGAATGAAACCGTACAGAATTTTAGCAAATGGACGTCAAAAGGAGGGGATACAACTGTGATAACAAGCTCCCAACAGCAAACAAATCATTTTGAGTTTGATTTCAGGATACGCTACAAATTCATCCCCAAATCTCTGGCCGTTGTGAGGTGAGGAACGTAATAGCTTCATAAACTGAATTATTATTGGGTTATACATGTCAGAATGAAAAGGCGATTTCATAACAAGGTTACATATTAGGGGACTCTATGGGCGTTCGTAATCAGCCTTGTTGGGATTTAATTTATGTGTATGTGGAACTGACGATGTTCCGATATAGACGGTTGTTGTAGTTAAGCGGGTGACATGTATTGCATATGTACGTGGATGTCATCCAAGTTTATTATTTGTTTAAGTACAGGGAATCGATCAAAAGTTTGATGACTACTTTTCTTCTTGTATTCAAAAGGTATGGGCTTTTAAATAGTCCCATCGAGCGTGGAGCTTTGGTCCCCGACACCTACTGCTCCAGAGTTCTCGACACATGCCATAAAACAAGATGTAAAATTCAATCTCCGAATTATCCTGGTTTATATCCTCGTAATGTAACTTGTTACTACACGGTTCGACAGAGAGAAATACCACCATGCAAGCGTGTTCTCATTCAAGTTACCCAAATGAAACCCCATAAAGTTCAGTTAAGGTCTATACCAGGCCGACAACTCCTTCCCAGTGGTCCTGGCGGAGCTTACAATGTGGACCAGTCTACAAATATGGACTCATTCCTCGCATGGGAAGACTGCAGAGGAGACAGGGACAGTTTGATAATTTATGACGGTACTACGACAAATGATCCTGTTTTGCTCAAAATCTGCGGTGGCACGTACATCCCACCGATTACTTCCTCTGGGCCAGCAATCCTCGTCGCTTTTCATTCTACAGCATACGGGAATCCTCTAGATCCCAAGCCAGCCGCCCCCTTCCCAAGTCCACTGAGAGGATTTGAGTTGGATGTTGGTGTCGTTATTGTCGACTCGGAGAGTGCCGACTATAGTAATCACCATAATTGCAGCTTCATTGTGAGTCTCAACTATTTATTTATTAATACTTTCACAATTATTATTACAATCATGGTCCCGCCCCTTCCATGCGTTACAGTCTAAACTTTCCAGTTTCTCCGCTGAGAGAAAGTCAGCTGTGAAAGCTCATTTTCTCTCTAAATTAAACATCTCTCACTCTCATGCTTATCCCTCTTTCCTCCCTTCTAGTTCATCAGTTCGAAGGAAGGGGAAAGTCCAGAATTTCAAGCTCAAGAATATGGAGGCAACTGGATCACGGCGAAGAGCGGCACAGTCTCCAGTCCGAGGCACACAGTTCCAGTGAATACCACCTGTCGGTATGAGTTTCGAGGGAGCAAGCATGAAGCAATTTGGGTTTATTTCGTTGCATACCGACGAGATCTCATCAAGGTACGCACGACAAGTCTTTACATTACTACAAAGATCCTTCAAAGAGTTATTTGACATTCCATTTAGTTCCAGTCAGTCTCTATATTTTATTGCAACGAGTGAGACAAGAGGGAAAGATTAGTCCCGCGGGTGACTCTGTGCACGTACGCGTCCAATATATTTGAGGGAATACCGTAGATCTTGGGCTTCTTGGGGCAGACCATTTCCAGTGGACCTGTTAGTTTTGATTAAGCGCTGTCGAAATTGGACCCTCTGTATTATAAGGTCAATCTTCTTTGAAGCAGTACATCTCTGCAGTCCTGTTATACCGTAGTATCTAAGTGGCTCAACCGGCTTCAAGTTAAATAACTATTCTAGAGTCGTATGACAGTCATCTCGGGTTCCCTCATTTTAGCTGAGAAGAAGCCGTAAATGAACAAATGTCTACAGAATGAAGAAGAGCTGTGGTTTCACTAGTAGCACTACCTCATCTGCCCTTTCTTACTACAGATGAAATGTGGCAATAAAATGACACTATGGTTCAGCTCAGAGGGTCCTAAAGTCTGTATCGGCTTAGGATCTCTAACCTCATGTATTACACCACAGCTCGACAATCAGTTTGAGGCTAAACGTATGTCTATGTCTATAAAACCAGCAAGGCCTTTTGAGATTCATCTGATATAGAAGGACATCTCTACGTAAGAAAAGCTAGGTGGTGATGCACCAGGTAACCTCATTCTAGTCCCTCTGGTAAAGTTGAATTATAGAGAGGAAATGGAAGCGATGGCAAATGTAGCGAAATAAAGGCGGCTTTGGTTGGTGCTGTTCAACCAACTTCTCCGGTAGTTGCTCATGCAGGTTAGTTTTCGAGTTTGTTGGTAAAGGAAGGGGAGAAGAAAGGATAGAATTATTTGTCGTAGTTGAGGTATGTGAACTCTGCGTCAGACGGTTGTTGCAAAAAGAGTACTAACTTGACTCTAGTGATACGAGCAGGTCCATATATTCTACATGTATTCATTTACTCCAGGACTCAAAGGAATACGAAGGAAACTGTACGACCCGACTTCGGATTTGGGATGGAATTGACACGAGGAATAATGCCCTTCTCGCTACTTATTGTGATAACGAACTTCCCAAGCTGTGTGACCACAAAGCTCTACAGAACGAAACGAGATTGGTTCGTGCCTGCACTGCGAACGAGTCATACATCTCCGCCGGTTCCAGACTCATTATTGAGCAACAATTCATGGAGGTAATGCCTAGTGTTTTATATTAGATGAAATTTATGTGTCAGTGTAAATGCGGGGGAAAATATTGTGGCTTATTTTGGCCACCTAGGCTGTTGATGTTGAATGCTTTTAGCTGTAGCTTTAGAAGAGCCTGCTGCTGCTAGTGATGATGATTCATCCGCATTTGCCACGCGCTACTGCTCCTCTTGTTCTTGTTGTCACGGTCCTGCAATTCTGCAAAAAAGTGAAAACGTAGCTTATAGTAGTGTGTAGTAGCTTATGTGCAGAGGAGTGAAAAGAATGGAGAAAGGGAGGGAGGGGAATGGAAAGGAGCGAATGGTGGAAGATTATGAGTGATTGTCTCAAATTTTATGGGGCTGCTCAGTGTTCCGCAGGAAATTTCCAAGCTTTGGTGTTTGTTATGACATTCTGGAAAGCCATAAATAATTTGATGTGAAAACGATTGGTAGAAATCTCTGTGTATGCAGATACAAAAGAAGGGCTAGAACGGTCCCAACATTAGGGGTCTATAGCTCTCTCCGCGTGAAGTTATGGAGAGAGTTTTGCACTACTACTTTACACTGTCAAGTCCCTTGGTGAGGATTATGTGTTTGCGAGACGCTTAACTGAGTGTGATATCCAGCTGGAAAATTAGTGGGGAAAAGGAAAGGACCATTTTGTCTGTGCGAAGCTGGCAAATTGGGATGATCTGTAGCTTTTATTATGCTTGCCTGCAGATTCATTTATTAAGCACATACGTTATTTACTACTGTATGTTTTTCATGGCGTTTTAGCTATTTTTGCTATGATTATTACGTACTGATGACTTTCCATGTATGTTTATAAAAGGGAACTGCTCTGAGACCTCTACATTACCAATTCAACTATGAATTTGTGCGACGTCACGCTGGGACGGATGGGACGTGTAACCGACACTTCAACTTGGCCAAGATGAAGTCACATCGTGGGATTATCCGAACAAGTGACAATGTATTCGATTTCGGTCGCGGAGGGAGAACAAACTTGACTTGCATCTACACATTTACTCTGCCGTCCTATGAAAGTCTACACCTTAAGATCCTGAACTCGTCTTTCGGTGATCGACCATGTAACACGCTGACGGATTTCGAGACGGGAAGGTTCGTATGCAACGAAACCCGGGGGACGGATGATGGAGGACTTTGGTTCACGCCGAGTGCATCGATCCGCTTGTACGAGGAGATATGGACAAATTTGAATGTGACGTCGCATGAGAATTGTGTGTGTGGGAACTCTTCTAATAACCCCATGTTCTTTTTCACATTCCTGGGTCGGAAAGTACACTTGAAGTTCACCATAGAGAATATGAAAAGTCAAGACTCACCTGAAAACTTTTTCGTTTATCTCGAGTATGAGCTCAAGTCTGGGGGCTGTCGGGGTGATAATCACTACATGCGAACCGAGTCCGGGATGATTTCACTGGAGAGTTCTTTCACTCATGGCTTAAAGGAAAAACCACCAACTTGTGAACATTATCCTTGGATCATCGAGGCAAGGGAAGGCTATAGCCTTTATCTCCGTGTTCCTGGCTACACCATGATAGACACAGCAGCCGCCAGAGGTAGCAATCGAAGTTTGCACAATGGAACATATGGAAGCTATCAACCAGTATCCTTCATATCCACATCTTTTGAGAACCGAATGTGTCCAACGACCAAAAATCGAATATTCATATATGATCGGAACAATAAACGAACGCATAAAATATGTCCTGCCTCTAATCTACAACAAATGACTAAAAAGTCAGGCCAGATCGTTGAAATATTTTCGGAGGACTTTGAGCAATACGAATCACCCCTGTATCCGCCTCCGCCACCAAAATTCATTATTGAATTTATTGGAAGGGAGTTGGGCAGCTATAGGATTCAATGGTTGGAGGTCATGTCTGCCAAAATGAAGGTGGCCCTTCTGAACATGGAGAGACTGAAGACAGGGAAAACTATTACTTTGGAGGGTCTCAATGGAGGTGAACCATTTGGTTTTCGAAATGGTACTTTGCCGGACTTCACGGATCCCACCAAGAGGTTATACGAGGGAGCTGACCTCATTTCAAGTCAACAGAATGACCGGCGAGAAACGATTCAGAAGGAAGTTTGCGAATCATATTGCCCTGAGCTAAATGCGTGCATCAGTGACAAGCTCTGGTGTGATGGGGAAGTTCACTGTCCCATTACACTCTCCGATGAAAAGTCCTGTGATTCCTTTTGGCTGACCATTAGTCAGTTAATGTCTCCTGCCGTGTATATTCCTGTTGCGGCAGCCATAGTCTCGGCCATCGTTTGCTGTGGTCTGGTGATTCTATGTGTATTTTTCAAAAGAACAGTTCTCAATGGTCACTCACTCAAAGAGAATGGAGATGGGATTCGTGTGAGTAGTCTTGATCGTCGGCTAGAAAGAATGGATCCTCATGATCCCATTTCTTGATATGATGCCCAGTCTGTTGAATATATTCGTATTGACCGAGAAACTACCGTCTGAACAATTTTTTTCGCACAATAGAATATCCCCAACAACCTTCTCCATGCTTCATAAAACATAACTCATTTATAGTACCAATCAAGATGATGATGACGGAGGAATGAGCAGAGCTAAATAAGAATCCCTCAAACCCTTTCTATGTTTGCTCAAATGTTGTTCATTCTATTATTATGATTATAGCATAATTGTTATAGATTACGAGACTTTAGACGAGACCATTTCTATGTAACGCATGTAAATTCTGTATTATTACCATAAGTAATGAAAGAGCAAGTAGAGTTTACTGTTGCACACTTGCCAACTTTGACGCACCATGGTATAATTAAGGACACTTGCTTGTCACTATAGAGATGAGATTATTATTATTAGAACGTTCATTGCTGCGTCAACCACTTATTACTATTACTACTATACTTCTATACAACTGAATAAAAACTGTTGTGTTAATATTGTCACTTACTGTATGCAAACCTAATGTGGTTTAAAAACCACTGATGAATGAATTGTTGTTATTAATGATGATGATAATGATGAGGATGGTATGTGTGTGTAAAACACACGCCTCTATACCTACTGTTACTGCAATATATTACTATCAACTTCAGTGGAATTCCTGATGAGTAACCGGAAATGCATCAAGTTATGGGGAATTGGGTACAATAAAAACAAAATCTGATTCTTGTCCTTGACTATTATTATTGTTATTGTTCAAATATTGATATGAGGAACTTGTTCAGAATTTTAAGGGAGGAAAGTAATAATAATAACGTTTCTCAAAAAGTATTGTATCTTTATAGAGCTGTTAGGAAAATTTTAGTAAAAACGAGAGTTATTATTATTATTATCAATATTAACTATAGCAGTATGCCAAAGAGGAATGTGTTGTTGTCGGATTTAGAAGACAAAAAGAACAAATGAACTGTTTCTTAAATGCAAATTTTATAATAAAAGTTATGATGATGGATCAGTCTCTGGCGTACAGTTATTGTAAACTTTACGCTGTTGTTGTGGTTAGAGCAGGGAACCAGAATTCGGGTTCCGACTTTTTTTAAGATTCATTTAACATCATTATACTGTGTAATGAGTTAGGTGTAGCGTTTTGGTTGGCAGTTGGCCTTAGTGTCAATCTGTTAATAAGAACGTTGGAATTTAAAGGACGAAAGCTACCATGACGTCAGCTCTCGTCGTACTTGACGAGAAAAACAAAGTATTAATAAGACTTGGCATTATTTTTAGAAAATCAGCAGAGACTGCCGTTTGCGATCCAAGGCGCATTTCTCTGCTCTGCAGTGAACTTTCGATGAAAAACACTGTCCAAATAGTTCACCATGCCGTCATGTTTTCGCTACTATTGCACCGACGGTAAAGTAAATGAAAATTAACGCAAAATTATTGTTACACTGAAATCTAACTCAAGTTTCGGTGGCGTCCACCGCCGATACGCCAAACGCCTCTTCTTCTGTACCATCTTCAAACCGGTCCATCCCTGAGGCATTGTCTCTTAACTGTAGAGAAGTACGCGAATTGAAACACAAAGTTTGGCAACTTGTGTTCCACGAATATCCTTCATCGATTATATCCATTGTACTATTGTACACAAAACAGCGACTTGTCTCAACAACCTCAAGGTTTCTGAGTCCTGAGGCCTCCCCAGAATCTGAAGAAATCGTCCGGGATAAGAAACCTTGATATAACCTCGAACAGTTGGTTAAAGGAAGTTGACGTCCAACATCCGCAAGCCTACAATTTTTAGAGGCATCTCCCTGCCTTCCATGAATACAATGCAAAATGACAACCGAAAGCAAGAAGGAAATAATCGTCCTGTAAAGCAAGCCTTTTTCGGAAGGGAAAGGGGACAACTGAAGAACACTTGTGACGAATCAGGATCATGGGCTGTTTACGTGGAGCAGTCTGGGCAAAATGTTTTTTATTGCTGTTTTCTACCTTGCTGAACATTCACCTGAATGATGCCGAATCGCATACGAGAGCTAAAAAACCTACAAGTCCGGAACATAAATTGAATAAAACCTGGGAGGAATCACCGCAAGCATTATTTTCCACTTTTGAGGAGCATGTACCATTAACTGAATTGGCAAAGCTTGGTGATCCATGCAATCAAACTGCATACAATTCAACATTCTATCACAGGGCCTGGAATACAGCCCATGTGCATGATTTGTACTCGGATGCGGCGGAATCATTTAATCATTTCGAAAAGGTCACTCGAAAAGGACGGAAACCTGCATGGCGTCGAGATCGTTGTGATTCCTGGCCCATTTCTCTCATGTGGTGCAATAACCAGAACAGATGTGATTGCTTTACACCCAAGAATTTTAAAATGACTCAGTTTAGTCCAGAAATGAGGAAATTTGATGATGGGGTGGCCCGGAAGGTGTGTCGAGTCAAGTTTGGACATAAGTGCTCCTACGAAGTTCCAGCTCTCAGATGTGCCCATAAGTATACCTGTGTGTCAGGGATATGTGGAGGAACATGGTTTTTCCCATCTCTTAATCTAGTTGGCTTTACTCTTGCTTTAGTTATTCTACAGCATTTGGGAGTTTCCTGAACAATTATTTTCAAGTATATTTCACTACAGCTACAAACCTGGACAAATAAATACCAGTTTCAACTATTTTCTCCACACAGATCCCACGATTCTTGTTATCTTCTTGAATTCCTCCATGGTTATAAAGCGCTAGTCTTCTTAACCAAGATGCCGCTATCGCGATCGTCAAACAGACTTTTAGTCTCGGTTTCTGTTATTCATAGAAAATGAATGCCCCCGTCGTATAGGGAATGCGAACAATTGATCCTGCGACAAAAAGATCTATGAGAGTCTCATCGATACGGAATAGACCATATCATGAGAGGATTCAATTCATTTAT
Organism: Bourletiella hortensis; assembly: GCA_034694225.1. Classification (NCBI taxonomy): domain Eukaryota; kingdom Metazoa; phylum Arthropoda; class Collembola; order Symphypleona; family Bourletiellidae; genus Bourletiella; species Bourletiella hortensis. The sequence continues at coordinate 21,549 of JAQFYD010000062.1, read as the reverse complement.
CAAACGTTCTAAACTCCATTTCCATTTAATCTACCAAAACAAGCCCAAGCCATTATTCTGCTTAGATCCCACGCAGAAAATAATATTTCCAGTAGTGACTCCTCTTTCCATTAACTTTGCATCGTCCTGCCCCATATTACACATAGCTTATCAGTAAACTTTCAACTGTAAATAAATACATTCTATAGAGAGGTCAAGGATAATGCAAATGATTCTTTATCTTCTAAAAGTTAATTCCTGCAGCTGTAGCCATTTGACATATGTAAAAATATGGGTTCAAGGACTCCATGCACTACTGATTTTATGATTGAAAAGAAATGCGCTCATTTCAAAAAAAAAACCCAAGGACTTATTGGGTTCCTCCTTTGAAACTTCCGTTTGCTCCGACGCACAACAGCTCCATATGCATCCATGTCGTTTACGAAACAGATTGTATTATACGGCATCCTCTATGAAATTAATGCAGCCCAAACGCAACATCAGTTTTATTCCACAATTTCCTTTAGTCAGCCAGTTTGAGTATAGAGCACGATCTGTGCGACATATTTGAATCTCTCTTTCTTTAGATTAAGTTATAACTTGCTTAACTTCAAGCTTTTTAATTCGCATGATAGCTACACAGATGCTCAAAAACATCACTACAGTCCAGGCGCGTCGCCTCAATAATTTGTGCCACTTTCATGCGCATGCATCTGAAACACTCCTTTTCAATGGGTGGGCATGAACTACTTATTCAGATCATAGTTCGTTCGTTCCTTCATTCGTTAGTGCATTGATCGAATTTTCATGTCAGTAGCAAGTAGCTAATGGTTCGTTGAATACGTTTGTTTGCCTAATGGAACAGACAGATAATTCTTTGTAGTACTATTCCCTTTCCATTTCCCCCCAAAATGAACCAAGCTATTTAGCTACCTATGGTCATTTGGTGACGTGACGGCAAAGTCGATGACGACGACGTCGTCGTCTACCAGCAATATGCAGTGTGCAGCTAGCATTACATTTTTATGGTTAAGTATTCACCAAAATTCTAGTGAGTGGTTGGAGACAGAGATAGTACTTCATGTTTGAAGCAATGTTATGTTATATAGCGATGAAAAGGTGCAGGTGGATGGTTCATCACACGACATAGCTCTATACATTCCTCCTAATGGTTACAAAACCTTTACCGTCATGACGACAGTACCATATACTACTGTGAATACGCTAGGCTGCCATAATTTACTCCTACGGTATTCATGTAGTATGAAGGAATAGCAATAGGGACGGACATAGACTAAAAGGTGAAGTAAGCATGAAAAGCAAGCAAGTGAAGTGGTCTCGATGTGCACATATTATAGTATACAACCATTCTGCGTACTCACTTTGCCCTCAAGTAAGTTTTCAGTACATCTCTTCACAACGGGGAAGCATTCAGTAAGCTAGCAAAGCTTAGTTCAGCCTCAGTAGTACTACCACTGCGAGCCAAGCCAAGTAAAGCAAGCGTCTCTCTGTATATCAGAAATGTGAATTGTATACAGTTTTGTGAAGGGAAGCTTCCAGCTAACTTACTCTCCCAAGTTTACATGGGACCACAACTATACACCCTTCCTGCTCTTTATACTCAAGTTATTTGACACTACTGAGGGGGGAACTAACTGGCTGAGAACCAAAGTTGAAGCGATATATACCACCAACTTCACTATACAGAACTGCTGGCTGGCTAGCTAGCAGCATTCGGAGCAAAAACCTTCTTCACAAAAAATGGGAGGCAAAAGGAATGGAAGTGCACTGACTGACAGAGAGGAAGCACAATAATATGAGAAGGAGCGAGCAGAAGAAGAAGAAGAAGAAGAGGAATCTGAAAAGCCACAAGAAGAGAAACAACTGATCCCATAGCCGGATATTGGAACCTTATTTTGTCTTTAGTACCAATATTCAGACAAAATCCTCACTATATTTTGTATTTCGACATTATCAAGAACAGCAATAAATTTGACGTGCGGACTAGGCAGGCATTCTTACTGTAAGTAATCTGGTGCCATTAGGAGTGAAGGTATACACAGAGGTAACATAGAAATCTCGCCCTGCAGTCTTCAGCCACATCAGAGGCCACTCAACATCCCCTGGGAGGACCTTATAGCGTTGTGCTCGGTGAGTTGTAATGGATTTTTTTATCAAATTTTCAGTTTCTAGCAATTCACTTTTTAAGTAGTGAGGCATGCTGGTAGGCCATTACTATGGCCAGAGAGTGTAAGTAAGATGGTTGACCTAGCTGCGGCGTATATGCTGGGTTAGCGTGCAGTGCGAGTGATGCTGCATCGCATCGAAACTTTTGCGTATCGATGGGAGACCCTCGATATATACTTGGACTGTATTCGTGACAATATTTTAACTTTTTTAGACACATTTAAGGCATAGTTGGTGTGGTTAGGTAACTAGCGTTGGGTGGTGAAGAGGGGGACTCCATGGTTGTCATAGGGACGCCCTCTGGCAACAGTTTCTGCGCAAGCGCATTCCATTTATTAGTCACACCAAGTTTACCATTTACACCCCTAAGGAAACTATAAATAATTATTATTTTACGACATGCTACCTTTGCCCAGGCAGTAGTGTCTTGGCTGGTTCGGGGTTCTTCGGCCGTTCATTTTTAGATTTTGAACATCATAAAGACGATTCAGTGCTAAAAATATTCTAAAAAATTTATGCACTGGTCAGGATGATAAAATCTCTTTCAGGCTAGAAAGATACTAGCAATATTTCTACCGTGGAATATTGAGATATTGAGAAACTCCATTGCGATTTTTGCGCGTCAGTGAAGGGGAATTACCAGATGGTAAGGAATTTTAGCACGTAGCATCGTGCAAATATTGCTTGTGAATTGATCGCAGGATAATTAGCAATTAGCGTGGAATAATTTAGTGCAACGCGTTCCCTCCTCTTAATCGTTGGTTGGAGCGAACTGCTGGAACAGCTGATGATTGTTTATGTTTAGTAGGGGAATAATAAGCTCTCCCTGGCCATGGGCGTATAAATGCAAGTGATATGGAATAATTTATGTGAAAATTGCCACCTACTGACGTTTGCAGTTCTGTTTATAGCATTTTCGCTAACACTTTAGTACTCCCAGTACTTAGTTGGTATGCACCTGAACTATTTCGGAATATCTTCAAGGGTCTTGGATAAATCCTTCTTTTTTCGTTTATCTGCCGAGGGAAAATAATAAAGCCTCACTGCATATTTCGATAGAACTGCACTATAGGCGCAGCGTAAATTTAGGGAGAGGAAGCAGCCAATCGATATCACAAGTGGTTGGACACCAAGGGACTCTTGGGTGGATTGAATTGAAACCGCAGGAATATCCTCTTTATTCTTATCGGCATAGTTGAACACTCTAAGGATTGCCAAGGATTTAAAACGGCTGGTGACTCATGCTCAAGCTATGACTAATTCCTATTTAGAAAACCGTGACGCAAAAGAAAATCTTCCGTTATGTATGCAACGTAAGCCTAAGCAGTTAAGATAGGGGAACGTATGAGATACTGTAGGAATAATAATAATTGATTAGCGATTAAGACATCGTTATCAGCAGCCACTGTTTTACCTGTTGTTGTTCGCCATAGTGATTCTAAGGAGCAGTTATGTCTGTTCCTACCCGAAAGGGCTCATGTTCCCTGTTACAGGGACCCTGTCTCTTTAAATCTGCGTTCGGGAACTTGTCTTGTTCATTAGAAATCCTATAATGGTGCTGGCGCTATAGGAATGCGATGATTGGTATCGCGCCGTCGAATAGTTAGAATTATATGCATAAGTAAATAGTGTGGTAACGCGAGATGGAGAATGATGCCTGTTTCTTTCGAAGTAAATGTTCCTCATGTGGGAATTCTGTCTTGCAGCTCGTAAGCACAATGGCGGTCGTGCGATATATTGGTGACACGGATCGGGGAAGGGCCACGCGGAGTGCGTTTAAACAGGTTACCAGAAGTATGTTCAAACAACCAAGCAGAAGCACATTTAAGCAGGTAAATACCTTTATAGTAGCATCTATATGCTGATATTTTGGTTCTGCTTGCGAGAGTAAGTGATCTGCAGCGGTGATTATCAATCTGAACGAGCATTAAAAAGCGGGATTGATTGACGCACAGAAGTAATGTTGTAGAGCTCTGTTTGTATTGACTTGAAGCTTTTATAATGGTTGGGAGACTTTGTAGAACGCTGAGCTATTGATTTACCATTGAGGCGCATGGTTGCATAATGGATTCTTGATTGTATATGCATTTAGTAACTGATACGGTTTCCTTTAGATTCACAACAACAATGTGACGACAGATGAGAAAACACGAGTGTCCAAACGTCTTCGTATGAGGAAAAAACAGAAAGGTAATTTTAGAACTTACTTTCAGTTTTCCTGGTTATTTTTCGTAGAACCGAGTTTACGAGAAGCATAGCCTAGAGCACTAATTTAGTTGGGTAAGTCGGTCCAAGCAAATGGCAGTTTAAATAGGCCGTTAATGTATAAAGAATCATGGCTCTAACGAATCCTTTAATTGGTACAGGTGGATCGAGTAAAGAAAGAACACTTGGTGATCCTCCTGTGGACTACTTGAGAAAACCGATTGAGTATGGAAATCCTGCGCAGAAACTTCTTTTCCTAAAAAATTTAGGACTGGTACCCAAAGAAGGTGAGCTTTATCAGTGATGGTGATCATTTCCAGTGGGAGGAACATTTCACGTTATCACATCACTGGTTGGAATTTTTCCCATAGGAATACTTATGCCACCTTTTGTGGTACTGAGGCCGCTACAGGAAAGAATGATCTCAGCCCTTACGCAAAAATCAAAAAACACTGCGGCAGAACCTACTGAAACATTGCCGGCTTTCCCTGCAATAATAAATGGAAGCAGTAGGCTTGATGAGCACGAGGGTGGACAAGAGTGCAGCTGTTCCAATTCGGACATCGAAGATCTCGATCTCGAACTTTTAATATATCCTATAGATATTCCCGAATTTCTGGAAGAGATTGAGAAATCTCGCAAATGTCGATCATCTAAGCATGACAGGTTGGAACATAAGCAGAAAGAAGAAGCAAAAAAGAATGAACCTGAACAACAGACACGGCGGAAGTCTTTGCGAATAACCGAGCAACAGAGGAAAACCATGTCAGCATGTCATTTAACACCTGAATTTATCAATAACAACTCCATGTTTCGGGGAAGAGAAGCTTTGTTAGTGGACTTAACTTGAGCTCTAGTAATGTATTTTCACTGCTTGACATATGTACAGTGTATACATTTCATGATTGTACTTGTTCCTGTACGAATGCAAACCACATATTGTACTTTTGCTCTCTTTTGGGTGCTTCCTCTATGAAGGTTGTCATGGACATTCCATGACACTTGGCCATAACCGTTATTTTGGTGTCTGGTGCTCTGACGACCTTGTAACAGAGCATATGTATGTGAGAGACAGTTCAGTCCGGCAGACGATTGATGATAGTCCACTCCAGTTTTAAAAATACGGTGGCCCTTCTTTGTAAACGCAATACTCAGAATGCAACGGAAAGATTATGAGTGTATAGTTACGGTTAGTTAAGTATTAGTGTTGTTTCAGACCCGGAGGTATATTGGACGGATACAACTGGATGGTATCCTATCTATTTTGTTGTAGGGTACAGGTAAAATGTTGTGTTTCCTGCGGGACGCATCTACAAAAAAACGCCAGATTTCTGCGGATGAGGGAGGTATGCGCATGGGAATCGACCGTTGATCGGTTCGAGAAAACATTTCTGAGAGATTCGAGAGAAGCAGAAAAAACGATACGACCATCGATGTAGATGCGCTTGTGTTGCGCTTGCAGCTTCCAAATGGTGAACAGCCTATCGTTACGAAGACGAAAGTTTCGGAGGAGTTTCGCGATTACGATAATAATCATTATCCGTTTATTTCGTGTTAAGATGGATGAAAAGATAGAAACTGTTTCGTATGACTTCCAGTGACTGAATTACATTTTTTGACTATTATAGTACTTGGTAGAAATGGCGTTTCGCAACCATGGCGCAGATTAGTCAGAGTGAATTTACTTTTGTGGCATCGCAACAGAGCATGTCAATTTTTTCCCAATATAGTAGCATCTAACTCTAATTTATTCAAGTATTTATTTCATTCGGTATGCGATGAAATTTTTCTATTATTTTTAGTTTTTATTATTGTTACCTGTCGAATAATTATTATTGTTCAAAAGAGATAATACTAGCTAGATTGAAACTAATGAATCTACACACTTCGCTAGTAAATATTGATTCAAATAAATGAATTTTACCAGTTGTGTGAAGTGCATCACATACTCGAATGTCGGGATTAGTGGTATTTTTTTCATTGCATATCCATTCATAGACTGACTTTACACGGCGTTGGCGTCTGCGGTGTCAGTCCCGGCGTGAGTCCCGGGCGCCAGAATCCGCCATAGTAGACATGCAAATCTCTGAGAAAACGATTTTGCCAAGGAGAAGGTAACTTGACTTTTGGGTTCGCGACATTGTTTACGTCACGTTATGGGAAAATCCTTAAACAAAAATGGAGATAATTTTGTCGCACTTATAAAGCCAATAATGAGAATAAGGGATTGGCGAATTTCGACTCGACCACGATCAAGTTGATCGGATCAACTGCATGCGGAATGGAAGTAAATAGATAAACCACCTTGCTTCTTTCTGTGTGAAGTGTGATCTCTGCGAAAACATCGGTGGACTCCTACACGTGTTTCATTTAAATCGTTAAAAGATTTATCATCTCCTGCCCCGCTGACTGCCGACTACCGCTGCCATCATCAGCTGAAACTGCTGTCTCAAAATACGTCTCCTGTGGAGTTTAATTGCAACTTGTTTACAAAATGGTCGGGTTCTCCGAAAAACGTTAGCAGTGTTCATCAATTTCATAACAGAGCAGTAGAGAGACCGACTGCATTTTACCGCAATGTTTTCTTCTAGATTCATCCAAAAAGTTTCCATGGCCCGTTAGCAAGCTATTTTCTAAGAGCTCGAATGCATCTGCAAATAATAAACGTAAGCGTATCTTCCTCATTTTGGCATTTTCCTTGCGAAAGACCGCTGTTGATACTTACCTTTCAATCAATGTCTGCCACCATCGAACAGTTGACGAAGTCCATTGCATAGCTGTAGGACAGGCATATCTGCTGCACTCCACATAAAAATTGAATGAATGTGTATATAATCTGCAGGTAAAAGCGAATGGTACTTAATCGAAGTTTCAAAAAGCATTCAGAGGGTAGAGGATTTATGCGGCCGCTATGAGGGATGCGTTTCTAGGAAGGAACAACGCTTAAATCTAGGCAAACTTGATGACGAGGGCAAGAAATTACAAAAACTCCGAGATCGTATTCTATCTACTGCCCCATCGTTAACTGACTCTAACATAAGGGATGCGTTTGAGCTAATTGAAACGGTATGTGCCACATGATGAAGTTAACGATGTGAAATTGTACAGGCAATTATGACAGGGGTCTGTTTGCATTTGGTTCTGTCACAGTATCTAGTCAGAATACATGAACTGAAGACGGAGTCCAGGCAGCTCTCAAGTAAAAACTCTATTGCGGAAATACGTAAACAATATACGCCACCTGATGTACTAAACATATCTGACTCAGTCGGAAAGCTCACCATTCACGAAACCCCAAATCGTACCAACATCGAAAGGGTCCAGCATGGTCAAACCAATCGACCAGTGAAGACGCTACTGAATTCGAATGTGGCTCCCGTCACCTCCGATACCACTAAGAATCGGGAAACTTTCACCCTAAGTGCAACTGTTAAGAAAGACCAGACCAGCGACCCGCAGTCGGTATGCGAGTCCATAGAAAATGCTTTGCAAGCAATTAAGGCCCGAGAGAGGATTCATATGTGGCTGACATCAACGCAAGAACAGCTGACCGAGAAAATACGGCTGTTGGCTCAAGCGATTGAGTCTCATGATAATAAAAATGGTGATCAGCTTCCTGATAATCTGCTCAAGTTGCATGGCCTTCTCAGAGTATGCGAATCTGACCAGAGGAAGCTACAGGAACTCTTGGGGACTCTAGAAACGCTACCTAGCACGGCCGACAGTGTAAGACAATTATAGTAACTCATCATTTCCGTTGCACGTAGTTTAATTTCTTCATGTAGTACTCCCAAGATCCCCTATTTCAGTTCTTAGATTTTGTGAGCGATGCTAAAACTATGCAGGCTGGCGTAGATAAACGAGTCGCTTTAGTTCACAGAGCCTTGCACCCGGCTTGCAATAGACAGGTAACACTTACTGCTTCTGCACATCAGTTGTACCACGTTTTATTTCAACTATCATAAATTCAACAGGCATACCCGCATCAAGAAACAAAACCTAAGGATGAAATGCCAAGCAAAGTGGCAGTCACACTGGCCACTACGTCTGGGACTAGCGCCAGTACAAATACGGATAGAGGCACCACGCCGGCCAAGACCATTCCTTCGGCATTTACTTCTAACTTTTCTGAGACTATGGCAACCAGATCCAGGAGTAGAGCTACTTCCGGAATTCCACGACCAGTCTATACCACCAGAACATCTAAACTCACACCAGTCAAGTCTACCATTGGCTACACCGAACTGGAAAAACTTGTTTCCAACAAAGTGCTAGAAATGAGGAATCAGGTAACACATTTTACCCTCAGCAGCATTCTGCCTGCAATACTTAATTACTTGTTCACATCCAATTCCGTTATAGTCAAAAGCACAAGCCCCGACGAAATTTCCCCTTACTGTTGACAACAGACGTACTAGACTCCAACACCGACGCTCAGCTACCCCACAAGATGCACAGTTGTTGCGTAAGTGTACGGTTCTGGTATGAAGGTGTAAATTGTCTCGTTCGATGGTTTAACAATGTAAATTTGTTCTCCAGTTACAAGAAGAAGAATAATCGAAAAAAGGGAAACGAGGAATATGGGAAGATGTCAAAAGCCATCAAAGGTCTTGCCTATGTGTAGAACTGTGATCCAAGAAGAGTCGTCATCTTCCAGCCTTAATGACTCCAATAATGACACTTACATTGTCCCACTCCCTATGATGGCTAAACCTGTAAACTGTGTTCTATAATAGGCATTGTTTTTCTAGTCGTTTTAAGAGGTTAAAGTTTTTAGATTAAAAGAACTTAATTACACCTTCCTCCTTTAACACGTGCTTCCACGCACATGTTCTCATTTATACAGCCGTCCCCGGTTGTTTACCTGTTTCGCGAGCCACAGTTTATGTGGGTCGCCTATATTGATCAATTTCTTTGTGCTTTAGCTAATAAAGCAAGTCCCTCGTGACGAGGTTGGCCCATCTAGCCAATTTTAATACTTGGGCATATACCTGACACAGGTTCCCCTTCTAACCGTAGTCGGTATACCTGAATTATTTCTGGAACACTTGCGTTATAGGAACCATGACTTGTCTATATAGGTGAAATCCGTTTTTCTGAACAAGTGGGTGGCGATTTTCGGTTAAAACATTCAGTCCCGTATGCAGTCGTAAGATAGTTTGCATAGTGTTGCCGTTCAAGACAAGTCAAAAGTTTACATCCCTCACCAACTAATACTGTGGTTTCATATTTAAAGCAAAATCGGCAAGCTTGTTGAGTGTGAAAATTCCAACCTTTAACCTGCAAAGACAGTTCTGTTGTTCACCTTTCTACTAGTTGAACTGGAGGAACAAAGTTACGTCTACCAAGTTCCTCTTGCTTCATCTTAGACGGCAGCTAAAATTTAATTGCCAAAAATGGCACACCGTAGCATTACTGTCATAGTAGGGGACACAGTGTCACGTAACTGCAATGAGTATCACAGCTGCATTTGCATACGAAAGTGAATACCTAATACCGTCCAAGTAGTTTCACTCAATTTAAGGTCATAAGATGAAAACATTAAAACGTTGTATGCAACTTTCTGCATGGAAATTGTACAAAAAGCTGGACTTGGTGCAGTATATGTTTATGCGGCCAAAAACAACTTACTTAATCTACACTGCCTATGAATGACTTCACAGATTCCCACTTAATTGGTTCAGTGGTTTTAATTTAAGCAGTATAGCAGAAGGAAGCACATTAAGATGACATTGAAAAGCAGGAAAGTGAAGCAGATATTCAAAGGGTTTAAAATACTAAATGAGGTGAATGACTAAAATAAACGAACTTGAGTTTTTATGACGGTCAACTGAACAAAAAAAAATGAAGCCGGCTTAGGACTTTGGCTTGGCCGCACATTTGACAAAGTTAGCCTCCATATATTATAGCTCTCATGAATGGGCTTTAAAGCGAATCAGCGTAGTGACGTTCAAGGACGATGTACAATTAAAATTACGGCTTTCACATCCACCACCTCGTTAGTGAACGAACTTTTGGTGGAGACTATATAGCCGACGGTGACAAAGTCCATGAAAGAAGAAAGGATAGATTTCCTCTAATCAACAATACAGGCATATAAAGACCATTATTATTATTATTATCTCCAGAGGGAATATGAGGTTGCGTAAAAATTCACGGAAAAAATACAACTCATTTACAATGGGGGTGGAAGTGTCATAGGAATGAGCCGAAAGGCGTGATAGTAGAACCAGTTACGTTCCACTAGAACAAACCGTGTGACTTCAAAGCTCGTAAACGTAATGGGAAAAAATACGAATCTAGTACCAAAAAAATAGCACAACCACAACTATTATTTAATTCAGTCAAACTTTTCCTCATTCCTAAGAAAGCTGTTGGCTTCAGTAAACTTTCCTTCGTATTCTTGTTTTGTCCATGACGAAGGTTCTTCCATGTGAAGTTAGACGCTTCGCTAGTGCATCATGGAATACTTAGGCCTTTTGAATAGGATAGATTCTGAGGACGTGGGGGAATCTTGGGTGGAAGTGCTCATACGAACATTTAATTTCTCTGAGAATCCCCTCCTATTCCATTGCCTTAAAGCGGTAATTCAATCTAAAATTTGGCTATTAGATAAATCTTCAGTCAATTAATTATTTTTGTGGAAATTACCATAGTTAAATGACAATATTCGTGACTTGGATACTCATGGCGGCAATAATGGCTGCGGCTGCAGTCTTCCGCCCATATGCGACGTCTGGTGGTGGACGCGACACTTCTGTGTAAATGATACTCGAGCAATTGTGATCAATTCAGACACCTCTGTCATATCAAACTACCCCTTGGGCTATGAAATTCAATGGGCCAAAAATGGTAAGCTGTCTCTTATAGAGGAACCAACCAACTAAAGTTCTTGAATGGAACACTTTTTTTTATTTGTATTCCTTTTGTCATCAATCATATAGGCGTGCTATTCATAAACAACTTTGTACACCCGGAGTGTAGAGCACGATCGTGTCATACTGCATGGGAAACCATTACTAATGGATTTATCAATTTTATTGCAAATAACAACCCAGCCGTGATATTTCTTCTGCGTGGAAGTTCAGCAGTACGATTGTACCCATCACTTCGGCGGGTAAGAACTCCTCCAAGAGCATTATTTTTTTCATCTTTTCCAGTAACGTATGCATTACGTTTACTGAGGTTTACTCTGCGTGTGTTTTGTTCTGCTTCGAACGCTTTTATTGTCATTAGACTTTAGGAGTCTATTTAAAATAGCGCATAGTATTTGTCACTCCTTTGATGGCTTTAAGTCACACTACTGCCTGGTTGCACAGTAGGGAAGAAGAGTGCTCTGAAAGTTTTCTTGAGGGCTGAACAGCGCTCAACTTTTGTTTACAGAGCCCCTCAAAAGTGCTTGAACTAAGGGAGGAGGCACACTCCGAGAATTCATCCCGTACTTTGCAATCGGATTTAGGGCAGGAACACTTATCATCTGCCAGGGCAACTGGCAGCAGTGAAGCCGAGAGTGAATTCCTCAATCGATTGTTAATGTCAAGACTGATGATGACGCAAACATGATAATAAATAATATTATTGAGTTCTTCACAAAAAACTGACACAAAGCTGATCTCAACACACGGCGCGTTGGTTGTCTAAAAAGTTAATAACTGAATAAGAATTAAATAAATCCATAGCTGATTTCATAGGCATAGTAATTATACTTAGCGAGGATCAGCATGCTTCCATTTAAGATGGTTCCCTATCGGGCTGTAACCTTCCTATCTATCAAGGATCTTTGTACGGGTGCTGTGTCACGTATGCAATTGTCATCTCTCTAGCTAACTTCACAATAATAATCATCTTTTGTAACCTGCTCAGTTGGGTCATGTCGTAGAAGAAGGAAGAAAAGCCAGCTAGCTACATTATTTCGTTTATCGACAAAGAAGATTACTCCTCTTTCCTCCAAACGTCATCCATCTGCGTTGTGTATGTTTCCCACAGCAAGTTCCAAGATTCGTCAGTTGTGTTATGGTTACAGCTCCCATAAGAATCTTTTCACTTTCCTCTTATAAGGAAATGGGTGAAAGACCGCAGGTAGTAGGCAGACCTACATCAATGTTGCCGGGGCGTTATTCCGTAATTCATTATCATCGATGGTGTAAGCTCCACAAAATTGGATTCTTTCATTTCAAAATGTCCAACAAAGATGAAGACACTTTACAAATAGCAGGTGAAGCCTTGATATATAATAATGTACACCCGGAAGCCAATAAACTAGAAAATTTGTGTAGAAGGGTAAACATGTATCTTAATTTCTATATACACAAAACGCACTTCCTTCATGTGATAATCTGAAAATAAATAAATTAATGATCGTCAACATTTATTTACAGCTGCTTCACGTCTCCACACGTGCTGTCTCAACTTATGCGGATACATTCAGTGTTACATTGTGCTACATTTTAATGGTCCCATTTGATACCGTCCAACAAGCAAGGGTCCCATCCACGTTAGCCCCAATCGCATCACGTTTAGTTTCAACTCATTCAAAACTCCATGATTATTCTTTCGGACAGCGGCCACTATATAGCTTCATTTTCGCCCACAGAACCAAACAAAACCTATTCATATGATAGGTCATCAGGAAACTATGAAAGTTTCATCGTAGCTTAAGCATGCACCTGGCTCAATCCGGCCGTCCAAAAGAGCCACCAGAATTATTCTTTCTGTCAGCTACCACTTATTACAGCTGTATGCCGTCCAGACGGTCAAATGCAGGTGCCAGGTGTGGAGCATGATGATGATGAGGGTGGTGGGAACGGAAATGCTCGAAAAAGGGGCAAATGAGACGAGACTTTTAGGCTACGGAAGCTATTACCGTGAGGCCTTCCATCAAGTATTAGTATTTCTTCTTTTTCTATATTATACTGAACATACTACAAAAGTCAGGGAATATATCGGGGCTTATAAAATGTGATGACGATCTGTAAGTTGAGTCTCAGACTATACAACTACAACTACAGGAAATGTGGAAGGGAAGTAGAGTAAGTAAAGTGGATGGATGCCTGGCTGGCTATAACTGACTGTGTAAAAGCATTGCCTTCTTCTATTCCGACAAGATTTCAGGCAAAGCAACAGCACCTCTCGGACGCAGGCACACTGTGTGTCCTCAGAACTGCTCTTCCAAAACCGCTCACAATTCAAAAACTATGGAATTTACGTTACAATTTCATCTTGTTCTATAAACTTTTGTTGTTGTTGGTTCGTCGTTCGTGAGAGAGACACACACACTACCTCATAGACTGCCATTGCCTATATTATTATTTTAGAATCAGAGAAAAAAGAAAGAGTACAACACATAATAATATATACGCACGTATTAAATAAATACGCACACGCAGGATTAAATAATATTATTATTCCGAATATTTATTATTAAGTGTAAGGGAGACGACGACGACCTTTGATTGCATTACTACTACTATAACACTAACTACTACTGCAATTACAATATTAATATTCAGCTGCTATTATTATTATTATTATAATGATGAATAACGACAATAAGATTAATCAGGACAACAACAGCAGTGCTAAGGACAACTGGGTCAGATTAAATGTGGGAGGAACAGTGTTTCAAACTACACGGATGACCCTGTCCCGTGACCCAACATCTTTTCTTGCTAAACTCATCGAGGAGTCCATACATGACTCTTGCAAGGTATTTGTTGTCATTTTGGTTTAGATCCTCTTATTATTATTCTTATCATCATCGTCGTCTGTTTTGGCCAAAGGTCAAGAAGGTTGTTTTGTGAAACAAAGGTCAGGGAATAGCAAATTGGTTCAGTAGAAATGAATGTGTATAGAGTTGATTGGACATGCGGTAGGTCATTAAACTTGTGAGGGTGTAGTTATTATTATTGTAAGGAGAAGAAGAATTGACTGGATTCAAGTTTATTGTTATCTATGGTGATAATTTTTTTCGGGGAAAAGTACTGTATAGCGGATTTCGGTATCATGGGGAGGGAGATAGATTTTTTTTTATTTTGGGCTGACAAGGGATTTAGAGGGGCGGTAGTGTAGTTGGAATGCATATTTTGATTGATTTGCCGTCCAAGGCGGGAAACTTGTGTTAAATTTTGGTAAATAAACATGAATGTTAGTAGTCAATTTAATTGATTTCGTTTGAGAAAGATTGTAGCCAAAGAGTGTTCAGTTTGGGCTGGATTTTATTGGATTTCGTTTGACCTGAACGGGATTGGAGTATGTGTGCAAAGGGAGTACATACGATTTGATGGAGAATGAGCTACGAAATTGTAAGATTTGTTGATGTGATTTTTTATGAAATTTTTGTTGTTATGGTTTATAGGATTCAACAGGAGCCTATCTAATTGATCGTGATCCATCCTACTTTGGTCCAGTGTTGAACTATCTTCGTCATGGAAAACTTGTCATAAATAAGGACTTAGCTGAAGAGGGTAATGCTTATTGTTGTTTGTCATATGTTGACGGGAAGAGAAGTGTGTAAATGCAAATCATGGATCTTGATGATGATGTTTGGTTTATATTACAGGTGTCCTGGAAGAAGCTGAATTTTACAATATTACTCAACTCATAAAGCTAGTCAAAGACAGAATAAAATCCCGTTCAGGAGAGCCCAATGCGAATCGTACAAATGTTTACCGTGTTCTACAGTGTCATGAAGATGAGCTCACTCAGATGGTATCCACATTATCGGATGGTTGGAAGTTTGAACAATTGGTCAATATTGGATCGCAGTATAATTATGGCAATGGGGACCATTCGGAGTTCCTTTGTGTTGTATCTCGTGAGTGCCAGAATGAAGAACAATCTGCTAGCAGTTCGAGTAATGACAGGGGGAAGGTCAGTGTATACTAGCTAATTTTATATTCATAATAATAATAATCTGTCGACCTTTACTTTTTTATTATCGGATTATAATTATAGTGAATGGGATTAACGTGTTGGTTTTGTTCTGTCATTTTTTCTAGGTGTTGCAACAGAAGGGCAGCCGAATGTAAAGTATAATCGTGTGTAATACAATATATACATAATTTAAAGCTAACTATTGTACTACCATAATTTAATATTTTAAATGGCAACCAGTTTCACTGTTTTTGTATTTCAATAATAATAACAACAACAATTTTTAATAAATAATCACGGCTACGTATTTGCAACGCCACTCAAGCATTAGGAACACCAAATGTGTTCTACATTAATTAATTATTATTATTATTATGATCTTGCTGCTTCTCCTTCAGTTATAATGGTTAATTTGGAAATGTATTGTTACGCATACATACGCGTTATTATTATATTTGTAGTCAAAAAATGGAGATGATCAAATGAATGATAATGCTTCTGACTGAGTCATACAAAAGTTAAGAAAATCAAAATAATTATGTTATTCTAATAATTATACGATTTATTATTATTATTATATCAGTACCATACAAAAGAGAAGATGATGAGAAATTTACCAAGAAGGCACAAAAACATACTGCAAAGAAAAAATTGATCAAGAAAAACAAAATTATTATTAATTAATATTGCATTAAATTATATTTCAGTTTCCTCTGATTAAAAACATTTCGTACAAACTCAGGTACAGAGCAGTAATAATTAATAATAATTGGATTCAGTATTATTTTATTTTACCACATGTGCATATTTATCTTTCTCTGTTACAAAATGAAAAAATCACAGTTTCCTTTGTGCTCATAGTTATATTTTTTTTCTACCACATGCATTGTGCAGCATTTCATGTAGTCATCATTATCAATCAGTAATAATTGTTATCATCATGGCATTTTGATATGGACTGTGTGTCCTTTATACAAGAATCAAGTCACACAGCGGAGAAATTTCATATTTTTAACAAATTTTGAGTGCCTACTATACCCCTCGGCTAATCCTCTGCTATTTAAAACTTTATTTTCTTCATGCACGATCCAATTACAATAAGATCAAATGAATGAACATTTTTATGGAACCCAGCATCATCATCTCCTGTTTGCACTAAAGTTATATAACTTTAATGGACTTTATCAGTTCCGTGCCGGCCCAAGAAAATAATAACAGTAGTAATGAACGCTTTTTCTGACACTTTTTCTCTTCATCAATTCGTTCAGCGTTGCCCTGTATTGTAAAAAAAACTGATAAGACTGTAAAATAACAAGAGCAATCATAATTTCCCATAAAAAGCTTAACTTGGATTTTTTCCTTTTAAATTTGTCCATGACAAATTTATCAAATAAAAGTATTATGTGGCTTTATCCCCAGATTTTTTTCGTATAATAACCTAACAGCAGTCCGGCATATAGGCAGAAGCATTAGACTTAAAATGGATTAGGCACAATCTACAATAATAATTTCTGCTCCCCCACCTACTCGTTCTAATAATAATCAAAAAATAATTTCAAATCAACTATTATATACTTATTAGATGACATAATCGCGACGGTTAAGTAACTTAGGAATATTATTAACAAAGCATTTATAGGCTCGCCCAAGTCATTGACAGGGCTGCCTCTATCAGCACTTGGGGATTAGTGATACAAATAATGAGAAATACGCTTTGAAACTCAAAAGTTATTCTTTAGGTTCCAGTAGTAAAGGCTCTGAGGATACTTTTAGTTAAAAAAAATAAGTAATTTGATACGAACTCTATGTCTGTGATGATAATAACAATGTGCTTAACATTCATCATACATGACTTCTTATTGACTAGACGTCTTGGACAAGTCGGTTGGCTATACAGATGGCAACTGTATATATATTATAATGCCTAATTATTTTTGTAGTAAAGAGACATTAGATATTGCTATTAAATATTTTTTACAATGGCCTTTTTTGTGACTATGACAGAGATTCTCAGGTTACAACGCACCACATTTACGGACGTTTTTTAGTTATAATAATATCTTCTTTACAAAAGAAGGCAGCTAAAAGGCTGTAAAGCTTGTGCTCGTGACAAACACTTATGGCTACATTTTGTGCATAAAACTTGATGCAAGACTATTAATTATTACGAATTAGTATATGATCTTTATCATATTGGTACAAGAGAGAATTTTTTTAGGGACGGAAACCTTGATGAGTGTCATCCCAACTACGCAGTTTAACAACGTAGAAATTATTATTATTATTAGGAAATGGACGGTTTGTTGTGGCATTTGAAGATAAGGCTTGTGGACTGATAACTTTAAAGCCTTCTTTCCAGGCCTCTTCTGATGACAATGTTTACAAAATATTATCATTAATAGCTACTCTTGTGAGAGCATCAGATGTGCATTTCATACATCATATTTCATGTAAATGACTAAACTATTATGTATTATAATACTACAATTATTATTATTATTGTTAATCCAACGGATGTGACGACGACAATAGTTGCGCAGACGGTAATAATAATAATAATGGACGGCGACAATCCATGGACGGATTTGATTTCTCTGTTGACTTTCACAGCTCTCCAATGGAGATTAAATGATCAAGATCAAGGACGGATTCCCAATAGACGTTCTCTAGAATGAGCTCGGATTCAATAATTTCACTTTCAACAATTTCCTCCTGTGTACTAAAAGCTTCTTGGCAAATGTCAGGACAGGCATCATGATGGGGATGTGAGACAATAATTGTATTATTATTGTTACTCAGCAGGGTAGAATTGCTTAGACTACTATTATTACTGTGATTACTATTGTTGTTACTGTTATTGATAATGAGGTCAATATTGGTAATATCATTGTTGGTGCCTTTGAGACTATTCTCGATTCCATCTACATCTTCTTCTCCTCCTCCATCTTCCCCAACTCCGATTCCTCCGACACTTATGGCATGGTCAAGCATGTTATGATTAATAATGATGGTATTGTTGTTCATGTGGTTGGTGCTAATATTGTTGTTACTAATGTTCACGTTATTATTAATGGACAAGGCCCCTTTATTCCTCTTCTTCTTCTTTCGCTTGCTACCGGACCGGCCTACAAGGGACTCATCCAAGCTCCAGAAGCCCCCTTTACCCGGCTCATCCTTTCCACGCGGAATCTTGACGAAACATTTGTTCAGACTCAGATTATGTCGAATAGAATTTTGCCAGGAAGGCTCTGCTGTGGAGTAGTAAAGGTAGTTCTCTTTGATCCAGCCATAAATCTGACTCAGCGTCAATTTATTATCTGGATTAGACTTGATGGCCTTGGTGATGAGGGATGAGTAGCTCAGCGGAGGCTTTTTGTTCGTCGTTCTGTACACAAAGAAGAAGAACCATAAGGAAGCGGGTAGATAGAATCTTCATTATCATTATCATCATCATCATGACGGTCGTCATGATTCTATAGCATCTTCTGACAGTACCTTTACCTCTCATCTCATTATGAAAGGTATATACTAGGAAGAATACTAAAAGGAAAGCAGAGGATCTCCCTGCTGGGAAGAAGAAAACTACTTACTTGTAATCAGTCTGATCCACCACGGTGACAGTACTCATCTGCTTCACATCCTCGCTCTCCTCAAATCCACATTGACTCATAATATCGATATTATGGAGCCAATGGAGCGGCGTCAAGTCACTATCCATCCTCACCAACCTTTTACTTTCCAAGCTTGACCAATAATGATGAAAGTAATCGTAACAACAACAACAGCAACAATACTACCAACAATGATGATGACGGAGTGTAGATTTTTACAAACTAGACAACTATTCTTCCACACAATTAAACATGAACAAATAAGAGATGATTTACTTGGATTATTATTACATTTAAATGAAAGAGAAATAATTGGACGGAGGAGACACACACAGAAGAATAATGAAAGGGGAATAATCTATGAGAGGAGGACTAAGTCCGACTGGAACTGCTTCCTTCAGTCCATGTAGCTATTTTACGTACGTATGTACTGTACTTACGTGTGGACGGAAGGAGAGAGAGAGAGAGCGACAGAGGAAGCTTATAGTATACAAGAGAGACAGAGAGAGAGAGAGGGAAGGTAGAGAAAGGTGATTTGGCACAGGTAAGTCCTAATACTACGGCAGGTGTTCTATGCGCATTATTACGCTCAACGGGGCTTGAAAAACCCGTCCACAAGGGGTGAAATTAATCAATAGGTGGAATGAAACAACGCAAGTGTAGATATTTTCACAGACTTTCTACCTTCTACTAGCATAATGGTAGTATATCCATCCACCTGTGAATCGACAAAATTGATCAACTCAGTCAGTCAGTAGTAGTCATTGTTATCCAAAGCTTTGGATTCTAATGGGTAACAACCACATGCTAGTATACTCCCATACGATTGAAACACCATACTACCAGGGCCCGCCATCATACTTATCCATTCTTTTCTAACTAGTAACTTCACTTCTTTCGCAATAATGTTTCTACTGGTAAGGGACAATGACACAATAGTACAGTCCAGTAAGCCATATACTTGTTGGCGTACTTTCGTCACCCCTTTTCTCTCCTGTCTCATTCATAGGCTTTCATTCCTATAATTTTCATGTACACCCCTTTAGTCTATGGCATGGTTAAACAAACTGTATCCAGCCCGCCTTTTAATGTCATTTCCTCCCATTCTCAATCGGACCAGCTGCCTGTAATGGGCTGAAAGTGCTAGAAAACGCTCCAGTTTTGCAATAACATCTCATTAATTCGTGTCTTTGTTATGTCTTGGAGGTGGAATGAAACGTGATTTTAACCTCTAATTAAATTAAATCATTCCTATGGTATAACATCCTTTGCCAGCATTCCTCCTCGTGCATGTGGACTATACTAGTTTAGCATTGTACTGCTTAAGGGCATGCAATTTGGCCCTCCTGTTTTATCCCATCATCATGTCAGCATAAAATAGTGGTGTGTATATAGGTTTACGTATTGAACGGAACGGCTGAACACGGTATATGTACTTACTCCATTTCCTCCACTTTTAGTAGCCATCTGAATCTTACATTCCCCCTGCCAAAGGGGACATGAAAAAACATCAAAAAGTTTTTCACAGACAACAGCAGTGTGTCATATATGTATCACAGGGAAATATACCATAGGTACAGTGACTTTTTTCCTTTCCACGAAGGCCTACATGCCTCCATATGTACCTTCTTTCTTTCACAGTTAGTTTATTTGCTTCACATGTTGTTTTTGTAATCATATGAAACTACTGCTACTACTACTACTTCCTCCTTCCGGGGTCCTTTTGTCATGGAAAATTCTTGTATTACTCTTTTTCTTGTGTCGTTTTGGGTCAAACGCCATGGTCCTCTTCTTCCCATTGCATTATTTACCTTGAGATGGGAAATCTATCCCTTTGGTTTCCTCTTGTGTGTAGTAAAAAAAGCGGACTAGTAGAAAGCTGAGCTGACCCTTGTGTACTTAGCATGTCCTGCATGTTATATGACAAGTGTTCTAGTTCAAGTACTTCTTCTTACCTGAATGAAAATCTGTCATGTGCAGACTTTGATCTTGATCTCTATTTCTCTCTGCCTAAAAGGAACACAATGGAAGTAGTTTATACAACTGGAAGCTTATAGTGTTTAAAGATGAGACAACATCATCCTGGTATATGACCAAGATTCATTTCCACATTTGTAAGGCAGAAATCTCCAAAGGTAAGATAAAAAGAGAGACAAGTGAGTGCTACTACTGGGCCAACTACTACTACTTCTATCGATGAATGATGAAAACTACTGCATATATCATACGCTTGGGGCAACTCCCGTCTAAATTTTTCAACAGAGACGAGAACAACTTTAAAGCACGACGGAAAGTTACATACAATGTACAACAAATGTGATCATATGTTAGCCTATATAACATGTCGTTATATGCTATGTATAGAAGTAGCTCTTAAAGGACAACAAGACTTGATGGAAGAGAAGATGATGATGACGAGGACATTGTACGCTGTCAAGCCGTTAGCACCTCCAATTTATCCTTATATTGAATAGAAAAAGAAGCCTAAATTGGGAGAAATCCGCATAAAGAGTTCCCACAAATTTCACCCATTCTGTCGTCCCATCTGTTCTGTTATAGAAGCAATATATTTGTACTTTCAGGATGAACGGAGAAGTTTCCGACCTCGTGGTTGTCCTCTCTCATGCGTTATGTATATGTATATTTCCACGCTCCCTTTCCTAACAAGTTCTACTACTACTACTGCAGCCGCAAT
>JAQFYD010000061.1:0-35305 GCA_034694225.1 Bourletiella hortensis | reverse complement strand
GGCAGTCCGGGAAGAAATCTTTCCATGGACAAGAAGCATGTGTGATGGTCATTTCAACATACCTGAATGACGTCTGTCGCATGGCCGTATATACGAAGCCCTGTCCACAAACAATTGTTATGTAAAATATTTTGGATTGATTTTGATGTTCGTTGCCACCGCCACAATGCTTGAAGTAAACAACATGTTCAAATCAGAATATGCAGAATTTCAAGAGCTTTCCAGCAGTGTCAAAATTGTGCTCATAGGTCCACTCATGGCGAAGAAGAACTCTGTGAGTTATGTTATATGACCTATTTTGTGCCCCTGTGAGTGCAATTTTACGCGTTAATGAATAACTGTAACCGAACGCCTGGGTATTTTCACAAAATACTTGCACACGCATAACAACACGTCATTGCGGTCATTTTAAGACCACTTTGAGCAAAATCGGTGAACTAATTATACAAAGCCCTTTGCACAAACGATTGTTATGTAAAATATTTTGGATCGATTTTGATGTTCGTTGGCACGTTGTCACCGCTACAATGCTTGAAGTAAACCACGTGTTCACATCAAAATATGCAGAATTTCAAGAGCTTTCCAGCAATGTCAAAATTGTGCTCATAGGTCCACTCATGGCGAAGATATGAACTCTGTAAGTTATGTTATATGACCTATTTTGTGCCCCTGTGAGGGCAATTTTACGAGTTAATGGATAACTGTAACCGAACGCCTGAGTATTTTCACAAAATACTTGTACACGCACAACTACACTTCATTGCGGTCATTTTAAGACTACTTTGAGCAAAATCGGTCAACTCGTTATATACGAAGTGCTGCAACCCAATTTCGTTACACATGGACAATCTTATAAGGACCATCGAGGGTCCTAAAAAGCTACTGCTGCCGAAACTCGTTTGGAAAAAGACCACAAAATCGGCCGAGAGCCGGCGGGAGAACGCAGCTCACCAGCCAGTACTGTGACCGAATTTTATTTGCGGACTCGCCGTTCATCCTTCGGGACCAAGTTTATGCTGATTGTTTGAAATGGTAACTTTTGCGTCGAAGTTCTGCGTGATTTCGAATTTGAGTTAATATATAAAAAATTTCATCACAGGTTCCTATCGGGCCAAAACGTAAAATTCTTTCTGCAAAAGCGGTTGAGCACCATAATCTCGCCACGAAAAGACCAATGTGTGTAGCTGAATTGAGCAATCCAGACTTGAACGCAAAAGAAAACTTTCCAGCCGAGCGGAAAAGTTGTAGCAGCAAATGCAAACTACCCGGCTGTCACCGCATATCCCTTACACACAGGCGACTTATATATTCGCATTTCTTCAAAATGACAGACGATGAGCGATATCTATTCCAAACATTACTCATGAGCACGTCCAGCGATGTAGGAGCTGATAAGCATCGAAAATGGACTTATATGCTGCCGCTGTTTGTTGATAAGGTGGAGGTTTGTCAGAGGACATTTATCGCGACGCTGGACATAAGCGAATCTCAAGTATACATACATGTGAACGATCTGAATTTCGTTTTTAATTGAAACGTTGACTAACTGACATACGTACAGGTCAGGCGCATACAGCAAACGATGACAGCAGGCGAATTATTTCCGAGGAATATGAGAGGCAGGCATAATAACAGACCCAATAGACTCGTTGACAACACTCTTGATCTTATAACTGAGCATCTTCTATCATATCCGAAAGTCGAAAACCATTATTCTCGCCAAAAGTACGACGAAGACACCATATTTTTGTCGTCGGACCTCACCGTCTCAAAAATATATGGAGAATACATGGAACTCCATGGCCGCAATAATCCAGTTTCGGAGTCAAAGTTCCGCCAAATCTTTGTAGGTTGCAACTTCAAAATTGCAACCCCTAAGAGCGACACCTGCGACACCTGTGACTACTTGAATGTTTGCTTAAAATCTGAGACATGGGAAGCTAAAAAGATTGAACTGGGCTTACAGAAAGAGCTACACATGAAATCTACGGAACTGGCTTATTCGGCGCGGAAAAAGGATACTGCACGATCCCGGCTTGACCCAAATTATGTTATCCTCGTCGTGGATATCATGCAAACAATAAGCACCCCCAAACTTTCTTGCTCGACGGTATTTTACGCTCGCAAGTTCAGTACCTTCACGCTGGGGATCCATGACGAAAGAACCAACAAGGGCAACATGTTTGTTTGGCATGAGACTGACGCCAAAAAGGGATCTGACGAAGTCGTGAGCTGTCTGTATAAGTATATTACTCAGAGTTACCAGCCGTTGCAGGGAGATCAGGATCGCCGCCTTGTCGTTTGGTCCGATCGATGTGCAGGCCAAAACAATAATTTTGCGGTGTTAACGTTGTACCAAAAACTGATCGATATGGGCTATTTTACGGCAATTTCCCAGAAATTCGCTGTATCGGGTCACAGTTATCTGTCGTGTGATACAGATTTTGCTTTCATTGAGCGCAAACTTCGAAAAGTGGACTACCTTACGCCAACAGGCCTTCCAAACTTAATTATGTCAGCCCACCCTAGTCAGCCTTTAATGTATTTCAGATGACAAAAGATGACTTTTATTCTCTAGCACCCGTTTTACAGTATTGGAAACGTCCGTCAAGGCTTAAAGTTTCGCAGTATCTAGTGTTTCATCAAGATAATAGCCGAAGCAACTATATTTGGACCACAATAGACCACACCACTTCTGATTTGGACTGGGAAACGTTTCAAATTAAATACTACGGCCGCGATATAGACCCAAGAGGCATACCTCCTATTGACGGATTGAAAAAATATGATGAATTTCTTGATTTAGCACCAGAGAAGGAACGTGATCTCATAAAACTTATGAAGTTTTTTAAAACCTGAGGATCGACCATTTTACACAGCCCATCTTCCACATTATAGCGATGACCAGACCGGTGATGACATCGATATTGAGGGGGATCATTTTGACATCGTTCGAAATTAATGTTTATGTTATCGTTCATGATTTCTACTTTTTGCTATTAAATTTAGTGGTTTAGCCCTGAAAATATTCAAATTTGGATATTCAGCAAGTTTTACTTCTATCTACTGGCCTAGCCAGCGTCGATTTCTCAATGAAGCCACATTTAGAGTGAGACTGGGCTGGGTCGTGACCCAAATGTTGTTGGTAATGATCTTCGAAGCTTTTCTCATGTATCAGTCCACTATTGGACATGCTGAAAATGGATACTCCGTGAGCAAGACAATTCAAGTCCGCTAGGTAGCTGGAATGTGGATGTCAATGAACTGCAACCATATTGGAAATACCACTAGCTTTCGAATGGGCAAACAATTCGCAAAGGAGTACCCTGCTATTGGCGTTCTGCAAGCTCACTGTGCTGGCTTTTGTGGTCAGTACACTGGGCTTATTCAGTGCGCTGGGATATTCTGCGTGGTATTCAACGCACACCAGGCAGTGATTGTAGGTAGAATTCGGTCACTTCTGCTGGCAATCCTTGTATCATTCGGTCATATTCAATTCATCAGAGCAATCGCACAGGTGTATGACAAGTTGTCTGATGTGCTAAAAAGATTGAGGGGCGTAAACCCGAAGATGATATCACTGTATGAACGCTCCATGTAAATATTTCCTTAAATACGTGAATAAAGCCGCGGTGTTTAAAACTCCCTGGCCGTTCACGCTTCGAGTTTCTCATGAACAGTTTCAACATGACAACGTAAACGTCCATTTTCTGGACGAGCGTACGGAAGAATGTCAGGGTTTCTCTTTCGTGTGTACTGTGAAACGAAAATGAGTATGTATGAGCGACACGTAATACCTTTTAGTGGTCTCGGTGACTCATGTTGAAACTATTCAAGTTCTTGTATCATTCATGCAACTGCAGTTGCAATAGCGACAGTTCACTGGCCAATTAGCTATTTGTAATAATTAAAAGTGGGTGGGGGTAGGGGGTGCTCCAAAAGTTTCGGCAAATTTTCATTTCTGCCAAACAAAGTCTCCTCCTGTCATTGGAATTCTTTCCGTTTATTATTCATCAAAATAACTTCGGAAATCTCTTTGTCCGTGCCGACATTAGAACCCGCAAGTAAGTGCAAGCCTATTTATAATAATCCATTATGAACGTTCCTTAGAGATGAACAGCATCATAGCACCTTTTCCGTCGAGCTAAACCCCTTTTTGAATTCTCCAACCAGTTTTGCCTCAATAGAATAAATTCAGAAACTTCTGTTGTTAAATGTCCAGAGTGGCGGCTACCCTTTTGCCAGAAACCCCGAGGAAACCACTGACAAACACTTTTGCGACACCCTACCGGCAACCTGAACGTTCAAGCTACTTGAAACTAAAGGACACTTTATTCTACTTGACAAAGATGAAGAATAATGCTGATGCACCCATAGCTTACCCACTGATAAAGCCGAAAACATACAACCCTAACGTCATGAACCATTATTCCTTTGGAAGGTCCTACTACTTACATAGCTATAAAACGAGCTTAAAAAACCGGCAGAAGAATGAATAGAACTTTTTCTCCCACATTTGATTACACCTTTTTCCATCTCACCTCTTCGAAGCATTTTTCTTCCCCCAGTCTCACATTGTCTAATAAAGCGAAATGATGTACAAAAATTTCCGCTCTTGGAATTCAGTCTCCCACTCTGGCCGTTACTCTGTTACCTTATGCCCAGGATCATCTTTTCCCTAACCTAAACTCCTTTGGCTCCATCATTACCTGATGAATAGAATGAATCAAACGACTCCGCTCCAACAGTGCATGTGTACGTCTCACGTTTACATAAGCATATTGCCGCCCTATTAAATTATATCCACCAATTAATTTATGAACTATTTTGGAGCCTCGGTTGGCTGCTGTAGAAATGGGCTTGTTTTATAAACCATTGATCAGTATTGCGTGTGGCAGCGCCCAGTCATAAAACTGCGAAATTCAACTAATCTAATAGTTTGTGCGAAACTAAATAATAAGTTTATGGAGAAAACGCGCAGCCAGTAGCTATCTTCAACTTACCAGCAAAACTCAGTAGGTGACCCCAATCGTGAAACGCATGCGTTTAGAGCAAAGACTGCTAGACTTAGGTACAAAGGACAGATACGCTCCAATGAATTTAGCCTTCTCCCGCAGGGTCATGCCTGCTGTTCGTCGTACGATGTGATAACCAAGCTGCTACTTAACTGCAAACAACATCACGGAAAAAGACGATGACATGTAATTTGCTCATTACAAAGTTGTCTTAAAGTCAATGCTATTTTCATGTTTTTGGTACTGGGACGTGTTTGCTGTTTCAGTGGCAAAATTTGCTTGACACTGCGTTTGCCGACGGATCAAGTTGCTTAAAATGCTTCCGGTGGCCTCTGTGGTCAAGTCAATAGTGCTGGATTTCAAGTAATCGTTTTTGCTTGAAAAATCACATTTTGGAAAAAGCACATATCTGGCTCCAGGAAATTGAAAGTGGTAAATTAGCAGGACTCGTGACCAAATTGCTTGTTTCAAGTTGCTTGCAATTCCTTGAACACAATGACGCCCATGGCTTTGCTTGACTCTTGGCCGTTGCGAGTCCTAATTCCCATAATCCAAGGACCATTGCACGTTCCCTGTACGTTCAGGTCGGAAAAATCCGTTACGTCTTGCTGGTTGATGGCCAAGCGTGCATTCGTGAATGTGAATACTACATGCTTGTATAACGTTTTTACTTTAGTAAAGGTAATAATGAGCAATTGGCCGGCATAATTCTGGTACAGAGGATGATGGGGGCTGGAAGGAATTTTGTAGCTTATAATAACGCTAGCCTTTTGTTGGCATTTTCAGCAGAGGTAGTGATAATGGTCTGCTGCTGATTCGGCTCATGCAAAACTTGTGGTGGTGGTCGTGGTTTGCGTTGGAGGAAAAAAAAATTCCAAACAAGGAAACGTCTATGCTGAGTTCATTTGTAGAACGGAATTATTTTATCAGCGGTCTTGGTTGATTTAAAGGGAAAGCTGTAGCTTTTGCAACTGGTTTGGTCAAGATCGTTTAAGAAATGTTCTTGTGAACAGGTTCGGAAGCAGTCATGCCATTGCTGTGTTCATGCATGTACTGGTGTGGTCATTTATTTTAATAAAACGTAAATATCACTCTTGAAAGTGCTGATGGATATTTAAATTGTGACTCGTACACCTTCAGTTGACAATCTGTTGCATGTTGGCCTTCTGCTAAGACAGGAGACGGATAGGGTCTAGCCGGAGGATACTAAAAGTGATAAACTTTGGGAAAATTTTCAGATGTTACTTTTATAAACCATCGCTGGTCAGTGGACCTGAAATTTTCAAGTTGAACGTCTTCATCCCCAGCTCTCTATTATGCTTCCTACATCCTCTTACCTCAAAGAGCTTCATTTTGGACACCTCTTCAGACGCAGCAAGAGTCAGAATGCGATTGACGAAGTAGATGACAGTGCAGATTGTGAAGTAAATAAAGCTGGAACGTTGGATGGTAGTCCTGTTATTGCCAAGAGGAAGAGGAGTGTATTCAATGGCAAATGGCTATCTACCCCATTGAGGAAGTTAAGCCCAGGGAAGTGGTATGAAAGCAATGGCGGAGGCCTGCTCCAAGCTGTACCTGATTTTAAAATAGCCACCTTCAACTGGAAGCTGCCGTCTGCCTTGCAGACAGCCATAACATCCACCAGTAGTGATACGGACAAACGGCCTTCGGCACCGCCCGAGGAAGAGGAAAAGAGGCCTCCCAGGTGTATTGGCGGAGATGCTACTACTCCTGGCGATGGCGATTATGATGGTACATATCATAATGGTGGAAGTCATAAGCCCGAACAGATAAATGATCTTCGTTCGTTGAAACCATTTTGTAAGCAGTCGTTATCCGCTTCTGCAAATGCCGTCGGTGACGAAGCACAAAATTTAAGGGAGCAACACTCACAGGGAGACAACATGGAGAGGCTGAAGTACTTATCACTGGAGTGTCGGGAGGATGGTAATAAAAGTAGAAGTTTGGAATCACCATCATCCTCCCCAGCTGCGACTGTCAGCCATGTTAACAACAGTCATAGTGATTTGGTTAAGACAGGAAATGCAAGTGTTCTTACCGGGGACAATAGCAGTGTTGCAAACAACGTAAGCGATGATGTATCATTTAAAAAGCGTATGCTGGTTATTGAGGAATTGGTCAAGACGGAGCAAGATTATGTGAGAGACTTGAAAGATATCATTGATGGCTATATGGCTATCATGAGGGATCCTGATAGTTGTATACCCATGCCGGAGGGACTCAAAGGCGGAAGGGACAAGATTATTTTTGGAAACATTGAGGCCATTTATGAGTGGCATCGAGACATCTTCAGCAAAGCGCTAGAAAAGTGTCTGGAGCATCCTGAAGATCTCGGCCCACTGTTCCAAAAGTATAATAGGAAGCTCCGCATGTATGTTGTGTACTGCCAAAATAAACCCTTATCTGAATTCATTGTTACGGAATACATGGACAACTACTTTGAAGAAATTCGACAATTGTTAGGACATAAACTAACACTTTGTGATTTGCTCATCAAGCCGGTTCAAAGGATCATGAAATACCAGCTGCTGCTGAAGGATATTCTCAAGTATACGACGCGGCTAGGAAATCAAGATGAGATCAGATGGATGAATCAGGCTTGTACGGTGATGCACGTCGTACCGAAGGAAGCTAACGACATGATGAATGTGGGCAGATTACAGGGATTTGATGGCAAAATATCCCAACTGGGGAAACTATTGCTCTTTGGGCCATTAATTTGTTCAGAAGGAACAACAGCATTAAACTTCAAAGGAAAAGAGTTACAAGCCTTTTTCTTTGAGCAAAGTATCATTCTAAGTGAAGTTGTGGGTAAAAAGACTCAGTCCTCCAATCCAGTCTACATTTATAAAACTCGAATTCTGCTGAATAGATTGGCACTAGTTGAAAAAGTGGATGACGGAGACCCGCTGAAATTTATTATTAAGTCGATGGATGCAAAGAAAGCTGCTGTATCATACGTATGCCAAGCCCCAAATAAAGCCAATAGAGATGAATGGGTGGAGAATTTACGGAAGATATGTCAGGCGATTAAAGACATTGTGAACAACCTCCAACAACCCCTCAAACATCAGAATAAACTTGCCAAAGATCTGTAAGTTCCGTGTCGTTAACAATAACAGTGATGCTACTATTACCTTAATTTTCGTTTATCCCCACCATGTCTACAC
Organism: Bourletiella hortensis; assembly: GCA_034694225.1. Lineage (NCBI taxonomy): Eukaryota > Metazoa > Arthropoda > Collembola > Symphypleona > Bourletiellidae > Bourletiella > Bourletiella hortensis. The sequence goes on along the minus strand of JAQFYD010000061.1, from coordinate 27,099 downwards.
TTTTGTGACGACGGTGAATATAACTTGTTTGATATCTAAGCGTGCGTAGTAAATATTAATGATAGAAAATAAATAATCATGGAAATTTTGGTTGAGGGTGAGATTCTTCGTGCGAGTTATGAATCTTAAATAAAGAATCATCCAGTAGTCAACGCAACCCGCATTGTGGTCTAATGATCTGAAGGAAGGTCAATAGCTGCCCTGCCAGCAACGAGCGCAGCCAAAAGCGGGAATGCGTTGGAAGTCCACGTGGGCTTCCTATTGGTGGGACGTCAAGAACGTCCTCAATCTTGCAATGTTAAAAGGTCTGAAAGAGAAGGCATGTCGGAAGATTGATAGGGTTGCTCGAGCACGAGGCTCAAAACCAACTTTATCATCAGAAGTACAGGAAAAATGAGAAAAGCAACAGTCTGCATAGCCACCCGTCCCCAGATAGGGGATGGTGAAGGTTTGGCATAATTGGTGACATGAACTTCGTTGGTCGAGGCTATAAAATGCTGCTCGACAACGCAAACTGATCAACCATTCCCCAACAGTCGTGCATTTTAAGTGTATGACAATGCTTATGGAGACAATGCTGTGACAATGCTTAGGAGCGTGTCCACGTGGACGGGTCGAACCGTCTCAGAGAGGAAATGCAATCGGAAATCAGCCACTCGAAATTCAGGTTGCAGGCATCTATTTCCTTTTCCCGGACCGGACGATGGTACCCGTCTTTTTTCATATCGTCTTAAGTTACACACCCTTGCTCATACTTACACAGTGGTAAAATACGCATGATGACAAGTCGATTAAACCACAATACATATAGGCACGTTTATTGTAGGTACAAAGTACAGTGTGTGAAATAAATTACATCCGAAAACCACCGCGTATAAACAATGAAAGGCTAAAGCAATAAAGAGGTTAATGATGGATTCAAATGACAAAATCTATTGTGTCATTCAAACCTAATGAAGGAATACCCAGGTCAACAGGGGTCGTTTCGTAAGTTTCTGCATCATCGTATTCATCATCCTGAAGATTTGTTCTTTCATGGTCGCAACATTTGCAGCCATAAACTGGGTTACCATAGTAGCCCTTAGGACAGGAACAGACTGGTGTTCTTTGACGCACTCTACAACGAGCATTACTTCCGCAAGCACCAACACATGGGTCTTGACACTTGAAGTTGATGCATGCTTTGTCAAACCCACACTGGCCATCATATTGACATTCAGGTCTACAATGGGGTGGTCTGCCGATCATTCCAGCTTTACAGGAACATGCAATGACCCCTCTGGTAGCCTTACATTCACTGTAAGGGCCACATGCTGCACATGACTGCTGGGACTGTGGTCGCTGTAAATTTACTGGTGGCCTTGGTGCTGGATAATACTGTTGTTGCTGTTTGGGTGGTGACTGGGGTGTCTTCGGTGGTTTGACTGGCTCTGAAATTGGCTGCTTGTAACAGTTTCCATTAGCTTCTATTGGGTATCCTTGACGACAATAACAAGTAGCTTTGTGGTTGATGACACGACAATTTTGATTGATGCCGCATACACCTTGGAATCGGCAGGGGTCTAGGCAGTACCCGTTTAAGCAACCCGTTGTCGCTGAACAGTCTGAATCCCTGTGACACACTTCACCCCTTTGACATCCTGCAAATGCGTCTCCATGGAATCCGGTTTTGCAAGCACATGTGTTCCCTCCTAGTTGGCGGTCTGCCACACAAAATGCGTTCGCTCCACAGGGAAGTGGGTAACAGGGCGTCGTTTGGCTATCCTTGATGTCAGCTATAGAGACAGAATTAAGTCAGTTGCTATGCGAAATCCATGTGCTTGGCTTGAAAACAGAAATTAAAAATGTCATTAGTGGAACCGACCTGGTTGATTGGGCTTCTGGTAGCATCGACTGTAAGGACTCCCAGTATAACCAGGGGGACAGTAGCAGTTTGGCATGTGGTTGGCCACCTTACAGACTGCATTGACACCACATCCGGTATCATATATTAAGCAAGGATCAACGCATGTGTTGTTCCTGTTGTAGCAAACTTGATGTTTCGGACAGTCAGCAGTCCTCTGACATCTAAAGTCACATGATACCGTAGGGTCTCCTTCCAGAGGTACCGGACATCTGCAAAGCGCCGTCCCACGAACATCGGAACACTCTGCATTGTGCCCACATGGGTTTGAACTACAAGGACCTGCCGTAACCTTCATGATAGGCAAAGGTGTGGTAGGAAAACCTGTAAAATGAATGTCAAGTAACTCATCTAACACAGCGAAACGCTTGATGTGAAGCTACGCATTACATTTTGTTCGAAGAAAAGAACGTACTTGGTCGAGTTGGAATAGGATAGCAGTTCGTCTCAGGTATTCCTGTGAATCCAGGCATACAAGTGCATCGTGGTTCGTGGTTTTCAGTCTTGCAAACAGCATTCATTCCACAAACGACCTGGTTTGCTTGACATCCGGTTTGGCATTTTCGGCTATTGCAAACCTGGTTTCCGTGACAGTCTGTGTCAAGTGCGCAGTTAAGTGCCCGACATCCTACATACGGGTTTCCAGACGTATCTGGCATGCACGTACAGTAAGCAGATCCATTGACAGCGACTCTGCAAATCGTATTCGGGCCGCAGGGTGACGATAAGCAAGGGTTATGCTCTAGCTCACTTTCCTTGTAGCAGGCAGTATATGGATCCCCTTTAGTAAAGCTGACCTCACACTGGCATATCGGTCGACCATCACCTAGAACTTTGCAGACGGCATTTCTACCACACGTTAGTGATTCACAGCTCGGATGTTGTTGGTGCTCGTCACTAGTTTTTGACGTGGAAGTTTGCAGGTTCAAAGGCTGCTCAGGAATTAGTGGTCTACATTCATCGAAGGGATCTCCAAAGAATCCTGGGGCGCATGAACAAACGGGAGAGTGATTTACGACCCTACATTTTGCATTTTTCCCACATACTCCGGTAATGCAGGGATCGCTGCATGTTCCTTGCATACAAGCTTGATCTAAAGGACATTCGTCTTTGGATTTGCAAGTCTTTAGTGTGCAATCAGGCGGGGTACCATAGTAACCAGCTTTGCATACGCACACCAAGACTTTGCCTGAGAACTTGCATTGTCCAAACTCTCCACATGGTGAAGGATTGCAGGGGTCTGCAGTAGTTGTGTTTCCAATTTGGGTTGGACTGTCAGCCTGATTGACCTCATCCTCGCCAGGTTTGGGACGACAAATAAAGTAAGGGTCACCTACTAATTCTCCTGGGCAGTAGCACTCAGGAATGTGGTTGACAGTTCTACACTTTGCATTGATACCGCAAATATCTTCGCAAGGGTCGGTACATACGCTATTGATACATGACTTATCCGTATCGCATTCTGAGTTGTCCATACATGAACCCACCATTGGTGGGTCACTGGCTTCGAGAGGATTGCCAGTTAGGTTGAATTCGATATAACGCAGGGTTCCATTGTATGCTGCCGTGCATATGTATCTACCAGAAGGGTCCGGGAAGTCTGATGTTTTAAGATGAAAGCCAGTCTTTGGGTCGTATGAAATGGACTCATTCAAGGGGCAATTTAGAAGGCCCTATACAACCCATACAAGTCAAGAATTAGTTGCCAGTTCGAGCTATTTTACTTAGAATTAAAGGAACATACGTTGACTGCCTTCTGAAGTCCAACAAGGGCTCTTGGGTTTGACACGCTACAAGGGATCCTAATGTTCGGATCGTTCCGACTATACGCCAATTCTTGCCCTCCAGAAGAAGTGAAAAGTGTTGGCCCTGCAAGCACAGTCAATGCTGAAAGTTGCCACGTATTCATAAGATAATATTAGTTCCTTCAAAATTACCTGGAACGTAAATAAAGAAGGAAGACGAGACCCGAGGGTCCTGTAAGCTCCTACACGTATAATTTCCAGTATTTTTCTCTCTTGGGTTAGAAATGTAAGCAAAGGCTGTGAAATCAAATGGCGGACCACTGCGCTTTTGAGTGAGAAACTTAACACTTGTATTGGTCGACAGCTCCGGCCGCTAGTTGGTAAAAATGAATTTTAATTTCAAACCTAATAATTGCTTTTAAGGATATTGAGACACTTACCCCATCACCAGTGTAAATCCATTGGACAGGAAATGGGGCAATGCAGCTTAGCAACAAGCTACTGCCAGTCTGAGTATCTTCTCCCACAATTATATCCTTGTTCATTGGTTCTTGTATAACTATCGCATGTTCTGCAATAGATTCACCAGTCTCTTCGTTGAATTCCGTTATGGTGATGTTTGGTAAAGCCCACAAGTCTGCTTGAGCAAACTTAAGGAGCAGGAGGAAATATACAACTTTTTTCATTGTCTCGGAAGATTCAGCTTGGCAAGGAAGCAGAAGGAGAAGAGAGCTGAATTGCTCAAGAGTCCGAGCAAAACTGACCTTTACTCGGTGCAGACTGAAACCTGTGTATGAAACAATTTATTTATGTCAATACGTTGAGGTAGGAGGATGAGGGTGAACTCATCATCGTAGGGAAAACGACTAGTTCAAGTACACCTCCCGTCCGTCCATCAGCTTGAGAAAGATCACGGAAAATGTACAGATTTATCATCTCAGCGCATCGTCTCCCACCACATATTATGACTTGCCGTGCCTTCCTACACAAGACGTGCAGAATATGATTTCTCATTTGTGTGCAAAAATTTACGAGTAAGGCTTTTCCCGTGGTCATACTGCTGTTGCTGATATCTTGTCGGCAGTAAATCATGTAGAATTATTATTACAGAGTCTGCAGTCTTAACTCCTGACTGAGTCTCAGTCCGGCGCTCCATGCCTCCTGCCATATTATTATGATCAAACATACTCCTTGCAGTGTTAAACCTGTAATGTTACGCAATAATAAGCAAGCACGAACTTAGCCAAAAATTTTTACCTGCTTGGCTTCCCTAATGAGATCCATGAATGCGTAATGTACATCGTGCCAGTGAAAGGTCATACCTAATAGTTTTCATAATAAAATCCGAAGGAGTCTATTCAATTTGTCTGTACATTTTTTTGCAATAAACTTTTTTTGGCTGTACGTAAACACAGTTCATGCGATTTCCAGTGCGTACATTGAACTTGAATTATAGCATCCGCAGATGGCTGGCTGCTCGCTTTAAATGTATCGGCAGGTTTGTGTTAAAACAACTATTCCGAAATCCAAATAAATTACGATTCGTGTTATAATTCTTAAAAGGACTCCGGTTATTGGGTATTGTTTACTCTTAAAAAGTCTCGTGGGTTGTAGCAAGACCGGAGCCCTGTGTATCATCCAGCTTGCCATATACACGTTTCAGCTTGGCCTAGTCCAAATGTGTAAAACTCCTCGGCCGCAGTTATACTGAGAACTACACGGGCAATCATATTTGCAAGTTGCCAAACTGGTTCACCTGTTAACGCAGGCCGTGCAAGTTCACGGTTTAAGCTTAAATCATTCATGTTGATGACCAAAAACAGGCTCTTAATAGTGAGATATCATGTCATCCTCAAACTAGGGAGTACAACAATTACGAACAAATTAAAAATGGATATTGACAGCGAACGGTTTGGCCGTTACAAGCCCATTGCACTTAACATTTATGATTATGATGGCTCCTTGTTTATCTTGTTTAATTGGAATCCGAGAATGGCATGGGAACTGCTGCCATTCTGGCTGCTACTGCTCACCACAGGCAGTTCAGGCTGAAAAATGGAAATATTTAAGGAACGATATCTTTATGACGGCATGTACAACATTCACTGTGAGGTTAACGATCATGCCGGACTATTTTCATGAGGGTGTTGGGTAACTTGAAAAGTGAATTTATTGGATCATTATATTAAAAAAGTCCATAAAGATAGGGATTGAAACAGTGTAGAATTTCAAGGTAGCAAAAAATTCAGGCATAGCGTCAAATTCAATGCCACTTAGCCGGTGCATAGAGTTCAGGGGTCACTAGAGTTTAATTTCACTTTTTAAGCCATTTATGTGTGGGATTACTATTCTCTGTCTTTCTTCTTGCTTCTAAATTCATGATTGACAGGTTACATGCTCTGTTGCTGCTACCAAGGCAATAATGGCCAACGCGTGGTGAGATACAAGATCCAATGATAATAGCCAGCACGATGATGATACTATACTCGACGTGTGAGTGGGAAATAGCATGATTGTTATCTCCAGTCTCTTTTAATTTCCTCAACAATTTGCAATTTACCTTATTTGTGCTTTTATTTTTGCATTTAAGGATTTCAGACTGCATGTCATGCTATACTGCACTCGCTGAAACCTGAAGCGAGCCTACCAGCAGTACGTGTACAGTGTTAATGTCATTGCTTTACTACCCACGAAGGAACACGAAACTACAAAAGTCTGCCCAGTGCGAGAATTCCCTTCTTCTGACTGAGAGAGGCATTTTAGGGGCAACTGGTGCATTAAGCACGGGAAGAGGCTGAGGAGCAATGTTTTGCTTGAGCCGTCGTAGTGGCTGCCTGGTCGGTGGAACAGGTGCAAATTTAGACTATTTACAAAAGCCATGGGAAAAAAATTGTCAACCCGTTCTGTGTGCACATAAACCGTCGTCGTTGGATGTATGAAGAGGACACATCTAATTTTAGCTAGAACCAATCTTATCGGATCTCCTCTGTCTCTTCTGTGTGTTCCTCCTAAAAAACCCGTTTACATTCCCGTGTGCCAGGGAGTAACCTACGTCTAAAGGATCTCCTTTACCGTCAAACTCTGCCAGAATTTCATACAAAAATCAATATTTTTTCATGTAAATTTCCTCTAAGACACACACTAATTCGTATGCTATGCTTTCATATTAGACTGAAGATATTGTTGAAGCTAAATGATGAGATTGGTTGGGTAGAAATGAATGGAGACACATGAAAGCGGAGTCGCCCGTACGTTGAATCTTTGGCTATATCGCATTACTTGAATACATAAACACAGGGAGAGAGAGAGAAGTAATTCGGTGTCGGGTAATGCTTTATGTGGGGTAGATGTGTGAATTTTTGTGGATGGTTATTTTTTCTTCGTATGCCGTCTTCCTCCTCCAAGCCTCCCATTCTGCATGTTCCAGAGCATCATGTTGGGTTCTAAAACGTAGAAATCCTTCTGTGTCCTCTGTTTCCTGTCCATCTAAATGGATCCAACTGAAAATGTAAACAATTGTTGCCATAACTAAACAGCGGTATCCCTTCAAGCACATCGTGTATAACAGCGTTTTAGTGTTGTAGTGCTTCAAGATACGAGCTTTACGATGGGGCCCATTAGTGTCGTAATTCTTTGCCTCGGTGTACTCGTATCAGTGAAGGCACAGGGCTACTACCCGTCATCGTCGTCGTCGTCTATTGATGTAATTAAGATTGGTAAGCTGTCATAAAAATGTTTGTATTAACAAAGCCGCTTTTTGTTACTAAGGTTTAACTGATTTGCCTTGTACAGGTGGGTTGTTTGATGGCGATGACTCAGTGGAAGAGTCCGCCTTTAAACATGCAGTTGAACGGTTTAATATGGAAAGTGCTCAGATCGGTCGCTTCAGACTGAGTGCTCAAATAGAGCGTCTTCCCAAAAATTCTTATCTTGCTTCTCCTAAAGGTAGAAATTGTTGCATTTAATATTATTAAAGACCCTTGGAATAGCTTTAATTCCTTTATAATTATCAGTATGCAACATGATGAGAGAAGGTGTGGCGGCCATTTTCGGTCCTCAGAGCAACGAAGCTGCAAGCCACGTCCAGTCTATGTGTGATGCATTTGAGATGCCTCATATTGAGACGAAATGGGACTATAAAATACGTAAAGAAAATTACCTCATTAATCTTTACCCTCATCCTGGTACATTGAGCAGAGTAAGTTAGAGACCATTTACCTGGCATAAAATCCTTGGTGATTTGTAGTATCATTCCATTAATTAATACGCAGGCCTACAATGACCTTGTGGATGCGTTCCATTGGGACAATTATGCTATAATTTACGAGGACGAAGACAGTTTATACAAGCTTCAGGATTTGATCAAAGGAATAGCACCGCCTAAGAGACAACTGCTGCTGCGGCAGATTCCACCCAGTTTGGACTGCAGGTATGCATGATGAACTTGATATGAACAGGAAATGAAAACACATGAAACTAATGGAATAAAGCGTTGGCATAGATCCATTTTCCGGGAGATTTTACGCGAAACTACGGTAACGAAGATTGTGTTGGACTGTGATGCGGGGAAGTTAGGAAGTGCATTGAAGCAAGCCCAGCAGGTGGGTTTGATGACATACAAATTCAGTTTTATTCTAACATCACTGGATCTCCATACTTTGGACTTGGATGACTTCAAATATGCTGAGACAAACATTACGGCCTTTCGACTCATTGACCATGATCGTCCGGAGGTACAGCAAGTCATAAGAGAATGGTCAGCTATGGCACGTCCAAGTGACCTCTCGTTACTCCAGCCTAGTGCTGGAAGAGCTAGCTACGGGGGAAACGGCTTTTATGGAGATCCTAGTTCAATAATGAGTCGGCCGGGTTATTTCTCTGGGCTTTCTTACGACCAGCAACAGTCCACTATGTCTATGCGGGTGAGTTGCATCCACTGGGACAGGAATATCATTACATTTATACCCAACTAACTCTACAATGATGGCCACATTTCAGACGGATATTGCCCTAATATATGATGCAGTGCAGCTACTGGGAAAGGCTGTAAATGTTCTGAATCAGACGATTGAAGTTAAATCTCTGGACTGTGAATCTGCTGATTTTTGGCGGCACGGCTACTCGCTTATAAATTACATGAAAAACGTAAGTCAACTAAGAGCAATTGATGTTGGTCATTCATAACTTTCACTAAATTTTGACATAGGACATGATGCAAGGCATTACTGGATGGATTCATTTCAATACCACAGGATTTAGAACAGATGTGAGCTTGGACGTTGTGCAGCTAAAGGAACAAGTAATGCAGTTTTGGCCAAGCCATAACACTGAAGTAACGTGACAGACGTAAAGATAAACATGTTTAAATTATGATTTCTTCACAGGGAGTAACACGAATTGGAGTGTGGGATTCCAAATTTGTACAGAAGTTCAATTGGACTAAACCAGCGCATTCGGATCAGTCTCCTGATGAGGGAGCATTACAGCTGCGAAACCGAACACTTAGGGTTACAACAATTATGGTAACATTGCCTGTGGACTGGTGACATGATATTCAAAATCTTTGTCCTGGTAATGCAAATGACAGCATCATTATGATCATTAGACGAAACCTATGATGATGTGGACTCGATCTGAGGTGCCGTTGACCGGGAATGCTCGCTACGAAGGATTCTCTGTCGACCTCCTGAAGCGTCTGTCACAAATGCTTGGATTTAAATATGTCATAATTCCCGTCGCAGATGGCAAATATGGCAACAGGGACGCTAATGGAGAATGGAACGGAATGGTCCGAGAAGTGATGGACGGGGTGAACTGTTGCATACAAACAAAATGGCAAATATTTGTGAAATGTTTTAATTTATTGCTGACAAAGACGTTGAAATGTTTGCAGGTGGCTGATATTTGCGTAGCAGATTTGACAATTAACAAGGTCAGGCAGGAAGCAGTGGACTTTACAATGCCATTTATGAATTTGGGAATTTCTATTCTCTATGTTGTTCCTTCCAAGAAACCGCCCAGTTTGTTTTCCTTTTTACTTCCCTTTTCTAAAGACGTCTGGGTCTACATGGCCTTTGCTTTCTTTGGCGTTTCTCTCATTCTTTTCATCCTAGCCAGGTTCGTTACCTTTCTGTCTCTTGAACAGAAAAACTGGAGCTGATTTGTTATAAAAATCCTTTAGAATCACACCATATGAATGGGATAACCCTCATCCATGCATCGAAGATCCGGATGAACTTGAGAATCAGTTTACGTTACTAAACAGCTTCTGGTTCACTATTGGTTCTATTATGCAGCAAGGTTCTGACATAGCGCCCAAGTAAGCATAGAATATAGACTTGTTGTTGCTCACAGCCAAAGTTTTATTTCTTTCGGATATTTGTTTACCTGTTATGGGGTGTGATCATACAGAGCGGTTTCAACTCGCATGATCGCTGGTATTTGGTGGTTCTTTACGCTCATCATGGTATCGTCTTACACTGCAAACTTGGCTACTTTCCTCATTGTTCAAGATTTGGATGAGAGTATCAAGAGCCTTGAAGATTTACCCAAGCAAACTAAAGCCAAGTATGGTTGCCTCGGACAAGGAACCACCTGCGGATTCTTTCAGGTAAAAATCGCACACAGATAGCTTTCAAATATTTTAAAATCCCAATTCAGCTCAATTATTTAAAAACCTTATTTCCATTTCATGCCAGAATGCTCCATTTCCTCTGCATCAAAAAATTTGGCAGAATATGATCCAGATGAATAAGAAGCATAAAGTTTTTGCCTCTTCAAATGCCGAGGGAGTGGACAGAGTCGTGGCAGAGAATGGTGGCTATGCATTTTTCATGGAATCCACTGCTATTGAATACAACGTGGAGAGGAACTGTATTCTGGCTCAAGTTGGTGGACTGCTTGATAACAAAGGTTACGGAGTAGCTCTCAAAAAAGGTAAAAATTATGCAAAGTAGTGTCACAAACATTGAAGAACCCTAAATGCCTATCCAGCGGTAGGTTTGCCGGCACGTGTTTGCCATTTTCATTGCCGTATATTTATTTCCAGGCTCGAAATACCGGCAAGCATTCAGTAGCGGGATTCTACGTCTCCAGGAAGATGGTGTTCTTGACGAACTGAAACGAAAGTGGTGGAAAGAACAAAGAAAGGATAACGTTTGCGCTGTAAGCGTCATCGTATATTATTGATGTTCTAATATTTCAGGAAATCTGACTTATTATTAATTGTTCAAAACTTCAGGATAGCAGTTCCAGTGAGAGTGTTGACGCTTTAAGGCTTGCCAACGTTGGTGGAGTGTTCGTCGTTCTCATAGGAGGATGCATCATGGCTATTGTCATTGCATTCTTGGAGTTCTTCTGGAAGTCCCGTGAGCTAGCGGCGGATGAGGGCGTAAGTTATGTCTCTATGGCAATTATTATCTGAAATTGCTTACTGATCAACTAAATGCCACAGGTATCAACTATCCATGAAATGCTGGAGGAACTCAAATTCGCTCTGGCTTGCCGTGGAAATGTGAAACAAGTTCGGAAGAAGTCAAGCTTGTCAAGCCAAACGAATGGAAGCGTGAGTAACAAAGGCAGTAAAGGTAGCAATGCCTACCTGGATAGTAGCACGTAGATGCCCGCAATCACGGTTGTTCACAAAAAACTAGTGTGACTATCTGTGCGACTCTACTGTAGGCAGTGTCCAGTCTTATTAATGTGGTGTTATCAGTAGAATAAGTTTTTAGTTGGCCGTTCGCACAGGGTAGAAGAATTTTAAATTAAATTTCACGTAAATAAAGATTGTATAGAAAATGTTCAACTGTGTGTAAATGCTTTGACAAACGGGTTTAAGTGTGAACAGGAGGATGGTTGTTATTTGAATTTCTTTGGTCCCTTTGTGACTGTCATACTATGTACAAATTCTTTCCGTTGCTGTTCTAAAAGTTCTTCAAGATGGGAGACTCGAAAAGAGGTTTTTTCCAGTTGCTTTTGAAGCTCAACAATCGTTTCTTCCTTCCTGGCCATGGCTTGCACAACTCTTTGTCCCACAAGCTCCAATTCGTTGTCCTTCTCTTGGCGAACCTTCTCAAGTTCCAGCTGATGATGCTCTTGCTCTAGCTTTTGCTTTGTCTTCAGCTCAACTACTGAAGATTTGACGGCCATGCAATCTTGTTCCAGTGCTTCGATTTGGGATGCAAATTCCCGTCGTATTACAGCAGTCAAATTGGCACGCTCTTCCAGCATTTTCATGTTGTTGTCAGCAAGTTCCGAGATTTGCTTTTCCTTGAGGTTCAGCGTGGTCTTCAGGGTGAATATCTCCTCCTCCTTTGCTATTAGCTCTGTTTTAACTTGACTAAATTTGGCTTTGAGCTCCTTCTCCGTTTCTTCAAATTCATGGATCTCACTCTGAAATTTCTCTTGAAGACGCTTTAATCGAGACTCAAACAATTCCTCTTGCTCCTTCCATTGTTTCTCGAAATCCTGTCTCAAGCGTCGCTCTCGCTCTTCAAGATCTGCATCCTTCTCAGCCTTGAAAGCCTGAACTAGTAGAAGCTCTTTCTCGGCAATTGACTGCTCCAACTTTTTGTTAAAGTTAGCCACAGCAGACTGGCGCTCTGCCTCATGAACACTAGTTAAAGCCTTTAGTTCAGTCTCATGTTTTCGTTCAAGCGCTAAAATTTTCGCTTCATATTGTTCCCGAGCAGTTTCCAGCTCTACTTCTGCCTTAATCTCAACTTTCTTGATACTTTCTTGAATTGCGTCCTTCACTTTGGCTTGCTCGACTTCAAAGCGCTCCCTCTCCTCGTGCAATTCTTGAACGTAACGTCGCTTCTGTGCGTCAATTTCTTCTTTTAAATGCTCCAGTTCAGCTTCATGTCTGCGCTCAATTAATTCCCGTTCTCTTCTCATAGCTTCTTCTTTCTCTTCTAGCATTTTCTCGCGTATCTCCTGGGCTTGCTTGGTAAGTTTCCTCGCCGTACGTTCTTCCATTTCTTGCAATTCATTTGCATGCCAGGCACGCATTTCGGTCATTTCTTGTTGGTGCCTTTGAATTACTCGCTGGAGTTCTGGTTCAAGGTTTTTGATGGTCGTTTCGCGAATTTCTTGTGTTTTTGAGCCCATCCATTTAATACGTCGATTCTTTTCCGAGCTGTCTTGGAGCTTGCGGAGTCTCTTGAGTTCTTCCAAGTGCTTTTCTTGAAGCGATCTCACTTGATCCTGATGCTTCATTTCTATCTCTTTGGACTCGCGTAGTAGTTTTTCACATTTTTCTTGCAAAAGACGCTTTTCTGATATCAGTTGATCCACAAATGCCTGATGACGGGAGAGAGCTAGTTCGAATTCTTCCTGCTGAAGCTTCAAACGCTTTTTGAGTTCACGCTCGGAGTTCCTGAAACAAACAGACGCAAAATTACGACTCTGGTAAGATGATGCACACTAAATTGGATCGGATTCGAAGGACTGCTAAAGCAGGTGCAACATACTTTATGTGCCTCATGTTCAACTCCCGCTGATTAATTAGTGTTTCTTCCAGGACTTTAATGTGGTGTTGATACTCCTCGGTTTTTCGTTGTAGAAGAATTATTTCCCTCGCCAACTCAACTGAACCTCGACGAATCAGCGTATCCATTCTGTGAAAATATTGGAACCAATTATTTTTCCAATTTGACTCACCATATGAACTGCATTCACGGCATCAAAATGAGATTACTCACGTTTGTGTCGGAAATTCAGACGATCTTGGAGTGTACGTTGAACCAAAGTGGCCACCACAAATCCCATCTCCTGCTCCATTCCGTGGCGACCTTTCTGTTTTTAAGTTGAATAGAATTTCTCGGTCACATTTCTCAACTTCATCCAAGTAAGAGAAAATGTTTCTGGAACAGTTTGAGGAAAAATTACTTCAGTGGTCAGTCATGCAATAAAATAACTGTGATCTCCAGAAAGTACAAGACGAAGAAGAGACTTACTTGGCCATCTCAGCAGTAGGCTCCCATCTTGGTGATGGAGTTGGTCCAGTACGCGGTTTTATATTTTCCTCTTTGGGTAAGCGAACAGGTTCCTGCTCCAAAGATCTCGAGCTTTGAATAGAACCAGGACGCATTTCTAAATAATCATGACCTTTGGGTGAATGACCATTTCCATTATAGCCTGGAGACTCAAGTGGTGGAAGCCTTGGCGTAGAGACTGAAGAAACTAATCCAGACGGTTCCTTTACTGATGGTAAGGCACTTGAAGGGGCAGCGAATTTGTTGGCACTTTTAGGTGAGCCAAGTCCCTGATTAGGAGTGCTTGACCTTGAGCCTTGGTCTAGATCTAAGGAGTGGAGCTTATTAAGCATCTTATCTATCGACGTCTCCGTTTCAACTGTCTTTGGCAATTGATGAAGAAGTTCTTCCTCTTCTTCAATACGCTTTAACGTTGCCAGTATTCGAGCATAAGCTTCCTTGGGAGATGGCGTCTTTTGATCACCTGTTTGAACCTCCATGAAAGTCGGAGACTGCTTAGGGGATTCCCGGGGAGAATTTCTTGGTGACGTCATGCAACGTCGCGGAGTTGGTGAGATGGCAGGACTATCTTCGGGGCTTTCGGGAATGTCGGCGGCATCTCGTATTGGATGAAATATGTGTTCAACTTCCCTGTCAAGATCTTTATCTGTTGAGAAGGTTACCCGTGTTTCCCTGGAGCTCATCGTCAGATTGACAGCAGAACGGTGAGATTTTGCACGCTGACTGGTCGAACTTGCTTGAGTATCCGGAGGAGGCATAGATGCTGGTGGTTTGGGCTCAACTGCTCTTTGGCGTTTGGCAGTGGTGGCACGGTGCTGTGGCTTTGAGCTGTTTGTACTGATTTTCAGCTGAATATTATAATTATCAGTTTACTACATTATGATCCACCGTAAGGTAAATGCTTAGAATACAATCGAAATATTTTAAAACTTACATTTATTTTGTTTTCCTTCCGCCCGATCATGTCTGACTTAATATAAATGCAGAACAGGTCATCCAGTTTTTTCTGATGAGACCCAGACCTATGGGCAGACATACGTGCTGCATAGACGCTCTTTCAGTGTCCTACAAAAACGCCTGACTTTTAGAGTCATAAATATTATTCAAACAAGTTGTACTTAAAGTCTTACCTCACCGTGGACGCAAACTAGAATACGATCGGACGGTATTTCCTAAAGTCCATCTACGCGCTGTTATTAGTATTGGCACTGACTTCATGTAAGCTTACAAGTTTGAGGGTAGTTGGGGAAATCAGGTTAGGAAGCGTGTTCGGGTCGTTGCGAAAGTAACTGTGACCATGGAAAACGTATACAAAATGCTGAAAATACTTCATGAATCTCAAAAATAGCTAAATTCAATGCCTCCTGTTTCCTCCCGTTTCTGAAAATTTGCTCACAGGCCGTCTCAATTTTCGGATCACCCTCCCACTTTGTTTGTGGCTCGTTTCCATGACCACGGGCATGTCTTAAAGCTGTGCTGCGGGTCTGCCAGGTGGTCCATATTATATAGTTTATTAAATACACACTTTTATTGAATGCTTGGTTTGGCTTGAAACACAATTCAATGCTTCTCGGAGTAACCATCGACTTTCCAGTGGATCCTAACGAACCTGAAACTACTTAAAGGATCTTTCCAGTGCGCTACGGATGCTGGACACGCGGGCGACGTTATTTGAAGCCATTGTTTGAAAAATTCTGTATTTCATGAAAAATATGCCGAAAGAAGCTACATCATCGAATAAACATTGTATTCAGCATTTTTAATGTCGAATGCTGACATATTACTGAAATATTACGTAACCCTTCCCTTCCCTACTTTTCACGTAGCCCCGTGAGTCACAGTCATGGTCACGTAGAAACTTCTCGAATGCCACAAGAATCCAGAGGCAGACATCATTGAAAGCCGGAGAAAGACCGCGGAAAATTGGTTGCATCACATGTGTCCGTTCATTACGCATTTTTAACTAAACGTTAGTGAAGTGTGAAGTGTGATTATCACAAGTTGCAATTTCACGATTGTGCATAATTTCAGTTAAATCATCAGTAACAGCAACTAAGAATTGACGACAAGAAAAGGCGATTGTTGGCCCAGGAGCAAGTGACCGTCATTGTTACGACATTGATACGATTAGTATCTCTAGTGAGGGGAAGAAAACGAATCATAATTTTCCGGTTTGACTAAGGTCAGTGGTGTGCAGTAGCAACAATGGCCCCGAAAGATCCTGAAGCTTTTGATGGAATTTTGATGGCAATGGCCCAGCAGCATGAAGGTGGTGTCCAAGATGTAAGCTGCTTTATTTCAATATCTTATTTGTAACCGTAAAAAGTAAATTAAATGAATAACGGGATATGGTATTTTAAAGCTTTTAGATACCATCTTCAGTTTCCTCGCCCGAAAAACTGACTTTTATACTGGAGCGTCAATCGAATCTGCGAGAAAGGCAAGTCTTATGCATATATTTCGAATATAAGGCAGTGTTTAATGGAAAATGTCGTACATTATGCTTCGAAAATAGACGCGATGTACATAGAGTCAATACGGCTGGCATTTCTGAAATAGTTGAATGTTTGTTTAGTTGTTGCTGGAGAAGTTCGACAAGCATGGGGCTGATGCTATTAAAGCTGAAGAGAGGAAGAAGAAAGAATTGGAAGAAGCAAATAGAAAACAAAAAGAAAGAGCTGAACGAGAACGTAAGAAGTTGGAAGAAGAAATGAAAAAGAGTCAACAAAGTGGGGATGCACCTTCAACCATTACGGAACTGACAGACGAGGAAGCGGAGAAATTGCAGAAGGAATTGGAAGCAAAAGCGAAAGGGAGTACGGAGGATGGAGATGCTTCGAAACCTGAAGCAATGGAAACGGAGAAGGATGCTGAGGATGAAGAGGAAGATGAAAAAGGTTTATCTGACGGCGTAATTTCTTCTCCTGAGGGTTGTATTGAAGTTGCACAATGTTGACATGACATGGGCGCATTTTTTTATATTTCTAGATAAGGGTAAAATGAAGCCTAACGCGGGAAACGGAGCAGACTTACCAAATTACCGGTGGACTCAAACCCTGTCAGAGATCGAGGTAATTGTTTGATGATGTTGCTTGTGTTGACTCATTAAGACGCCTTCAGCCCAGAAAGTTAGGGCGAGTTAGACGATAATAATGCAATTAGGGAATTCAGTGTTAGGTATAATATAAATTTATTGTTGTCGCACGTCATTTTTTTCGTTATATCGTGCAGTCGAGGCAGTACGTATAGAAACAAGAATAAGAATGCGGTAATAAGAGCTCAACAGATGTAAAAAACATGCAATAACAAACATAAGATATAATGGATACTGAAAGTCAAAAATAGAAGACTTGAAATATAGCTTCGTGAGGTCAAGAGGGTATCATAGTCAGTCGAAGTTTTTCCATTGTTTTTAACATTGATTTTAATGGACCCCTTCATTATTTATATTTTTTAAACTCTAATACAAATGTTTATTTTAGTGTTATTTTTAGTCTATTTGGATCGCAATCCTGTGACCTCCGTAGATAGATTTTTTAGGCTTCGCGCATTTTTCATTACCGGTTTATAATTTCGTAGGCTGAGCGTGCAAAAAAATCTTGGATTTATACAAATTTTGTGCAGCTAAAATCCAGTTCTATAGATTTAAGTGTCTTCAGTCTTGGAATTTCGCTCAGACGGCAGTATATCTTCTCCCTCCATGCTGTTCATCTCATGGCTTCCATCATACCTTTTTCTGTAATCACAAAAGGTTGTCTTTTAGTTTTGCAAGCATGGATGTATACGTCGGTTCAACAATTCATAGATACAGGCAAGAGATAAAAATTTACAAACAATCAAAACTAGTCTCACTTTTCATAAGCAGAAGTGTGATGATAAGTCCAATGGTGACGATGAGGGAAAATGTTGACACGACGAATGCAACTTTATGACTCGAACAAATTCGACTTAACCTTCCTTTCTTAGGTTTTATGCGTCCTGGTTGACCGTTCAGCGTGAATCCGCCTGAAATTTCACATAAAGTAATATTGACATGACTCGGTTATTCATAGTTGAAATTTGTACCAGCAAAAGTCATCACATGAAGGGTGAACCGTTCTTAATACGGTTCTGCAAGGCTTTTTTACGACTTTTAACTTGATTTTTGTTGCTTTAAGCACCGTGCTTTCTATGCCATTCTGCATATAGAAGAACGAATTGCCATTTCCCTTGCACGCTATTATAGGCGCTGAATGAAGCTCTAGGCATAGATAGATTGTAAGCCAAAGTCGCTCAAAGTTACTAATTGTACATAATCACACGACAAATTGTCTACCATTGTGTCAATAGAGACCCAGCCAATTTAGTCGCACTTAAGACTGCTTGGGAGACCTAGGCGGCCTTCTTCATACGTGTTAAGTCGAAATATTGATTTCGAAATAGCTGTCTCAATGCTTAGCTCTTTGTTGACACGTGGAAAATGCACATGGGCATGTTTGTGCGGGTAAGTGATTGTTGTTGTACTCGCAGTGTCCCGGTTTGGCTTAAGGTTACTGCGTCGTTAGTACATAGTGACTTGAGCCTACTGTGGTAACTGTGGAAATGAGTAGTTGTTTGATGCCAAGGAGACGAGTTTGTTTGCAATCACGCGTGTGAGATCATAATGTTACAACGGTATATATGCGTGAGGTTTTTCTTGAACTAATCGTGTGTGAGTGTGCGTGTATTTATTTGTGTGGAGATGTAATTGTCAATACATGTGCAAACTGTAGTACTTGTGAATTTGAGTTTGTTGTTAGCTAGTGAATACTGATGATGATGTGTATGTGTTTAGGTCAGAAAGCATGTATAGAAGCTACTCGTTCTACCAGTCACTTGTTCGCCTTATACTCATAGAAATGCATTCGCAGTTAAAGCTGTAACTTGGAAGGGAGTCGGAAGCATATGAATTTTTCGTACTATCATTAGCTCTACTGAAAGCTGATGGACTTTTCATACTGTACGTGGATAGCGTGCGCTTCTATCCTCACGGTAGATTCGTCAGCAGTAATAAAAGATCTTAGTAATTATTTTCATTAGCCATTGCATAATCTAATTTAAATTGCTGATTATTTTGTAGATAACGGCATAATAGAAAGGCATAAGTTATGACTAAATTTTGGCGCTACTAGGCGATAGTCATCTGTTGTCATATTTGTCACGTTTGTGTAGCAGTAGCCTCTACAGCTTGATGGGCATTATTACGGAAAAGGAAAGAGTAACACGAAGCAGGTGGGAAGGTTAAATGTATCCATAATTGGATTTATATTTCACCAAGTAGTTGAGTAACCTTGGCTGTGAAATGCTTAGGCAACGCTGTTGGCTGGGCTACAGGGACTGCTGCTTGAGTTTTTGATTGAATTTTCATAAAACGCGAGGATAGAATTACGGAAGGGTTAACTTACCGCATGAGTGAAAGGAGGCTTCCCTGTGTAATGTCGAATGGAAGTTGTTGGTAGCGTTCCAAAATCCTGGCTCGACTTTGGTTGCCGTTTGAGGTAACTCTGGGGTGACATCATGATGATGTAGGGGCACGATACCGTTGCAGCTTTGGCAGTAAGGGTTGGAGTTAGCCTATTAAGAAACAGTGCATAGAGAGATGATTTCCATGTTTACATTGGTACTCTGACGCCGATTCTCCAGTACATACCATTACATGCACAGGGTTAGGAAATGACATGTGGTTGTCGTTCTTTCCAGTCGTGACGCTGCTACTGCTAATTGTAGCAATTTCCATGCTTGAACTGTTTGAAGGAGAAGGAGAACTGAGAGATACATTGCACTGGCCATCGTTATGGATTTTGTTGCTTAAATCACTGACATCATTGTTAATTGTCATTATTGACGTGGTATTGCTATTAACTGGACCTAGGGAGCACCTTGTGATGTTTCTTTCATAATAATTTGACGACGGTACTCTATTAACTTGCACATTACTATGGTCCTCCACATGAGAATAATGGTCTAGATCAATGCTAGATGCAGACGTAGATGCACCCCTTTCATCACTGCTTGTGCTATCCATACTGGCGGTTGAATAGTTGTTGTTACGATGTTCATAGTCCTGAAGATAGTTACCAATTGTGAGGGTGACTCGGCCAGCATTAATCTCAGGAGAATGCCTAGTTGAATGCGAATTTAGGGAAGTCCTCACTGGAGAAGTTTTAGCATTAGTTAGTACACTGATTCTCTCACTCGAACTACTTGCCGGGTTTTTCACACGAATTCTATGCTTGTAAACTTCATTGGTATTATTAATATTGTTCGTGTTGGTGGGCATGTTGTTGTCATTTCTAGTTTTTAGACCACGGGGTTGCTCCACACTTTTTTGAACCGCAGGATCCAGTTGCTCGTTATTTTTTATGTTTGCTGTCACTGAGGTGGGCATTTTATAGATTTTAGAGGGACGACTGCTTTTGGAACTGTTCCTTCTAATGTTATCCTTCTTTCCTGGTTTACCACTTGAACTTTTGTAGTACGGGTAGCAGACACCGTTTTTACACCATAGTTCGACTCGAGGCAATGTCAACAGTGTAACGCGGTCAAAGTGACTAGAAGGGAACGATCGATCTTTGTGAGCAAGGCTGACTGATGGTACGGAGGAGCCGGACGAGGACGATGAGAGATTTCGAGTTCGAATGTTAGGGTTCCTGGACACCTCCGAAATATTGTTTACCTTGTCCTGATAGCGCAAGTTAGAGTTCCCCTGCAACAAAAATCATAGTTTCAAGTTAGTTGTAATGAAATAAAAAGTGCCGCTCTGAAAATGTTGATGGGGACAACTTTATTATTGGACTCTGTTGTGAAATCTTTTAATGTGGCGTCGCGCTGTACCTGGCTGAGCATGAACAATGGGACTGCTAGCGTAACTTTTAAGGAGACAATGTCTCAGTGAATTCGAAACTTAAAGAAATGGTGTAATAGGACGATTTTCTTGGATCAACAATTGACTCAAAAATAGTGCCTAAACGGGACAGTCACCACGGGTATGACTGCAGATGAATAAATTGGGAAACTAAATGGAAAGCGAAAGAGCGTCACAGGGTCTTTTGTATGACAATGTTGAGGATGAATTAAAGGACGAAGCGATTGGGCAAACGTCTAACCTCCTGGCTGACTCTCAAGTGAATGAAAATGATTACTGTTGGCTCAGGGATCTATTAGGCTTGCTTACTCTTTTTGTGGAGGAGACCTGATCGATTTACCTGCTAAATGAAGGGCTTTGTTTCTGGGATAATAATTAGTGAGATTCTCTGGACTTTTCCCTTAGTATTTAACTCAGTAACTTACGCATTAATGGAATTGCGTACGTTCGAAATAACTTATTATTTTTCGGAATTATTTTCTACGTCAGTCCACCGTACTGTTGATTATCACACTGCTGTCAGATGAACTGACGAGTTAAGTTAAGTGTAAAGATGTATCAGTGAAGATGCCTCACTCACAGGCAAATTACTTGAAGCACTATTTGTAGATTTTGCTCTTCAGAGTAAGTATTGCCATGTGAGCAGTTGGACGACCACTGCGCTAGCCACGAGAATTTGCACCTGACTTAGAATTGGCGAGTGAACTGTGGATCTCAATCTGATGCAGGTGCATTGTTGGGGTTTACAATGTGTGGAGCTATGGGAGCAGCAGTGGGTTGCAGCCGCGTCAGGATTTGTAGGAAAGGTTGCATTAGTGCAGTTAACTATGTGCAGGCAATATGTGATGTGAATGAAGTATATTTTTCTTGGTAATCAAACTGTTTTATGGACTCTCGTTAAGGGCAATGGCAGGAGCTATTTAGGCTGTACTTGACGGCTACTGCATACTAGTGGCGGATAAAGGTTACAGAGTAGTTCTGCCTGTGGTAGAAGGGACGGCAAGGTAGTTATCATGTTGGTATAGCAATAATTTTTTTTCTTGACAATATAATCTGCAGGCCGACTTTGAGGGAAAGGTTCTTATAGAAAATGTCCTGAATAATTGCGAAGGAAGCTATGTGTCTTTTCCATTGTTTCCCTATCTGTGTGCTCTGTCAGTTTGTATGTGTTTGTAATGGTAATTATAAACTGTACAGCGGGCTGTTGGCAAATTTAACGATTGCATAATTAGGTATAGTTTGGTCCCGAGACTTTGGCGGGAATTGTGTTTGTTGCACTGGGCCAATTCTTCACAATAGCAAAACTCATTGTCATACAGGAGTTCTCTGTTAGTTTTGTGTAAAGAAAAAGCCGCAAGCAGAATCCCTGGGCGCTAGATTGAATGGCAGAATTGCACAATACATAAAAGCTAGCTACTGGAGGTTAGTTCACATGGAGGAGAAAAAATAATGATGGGATAAAACTGTCCCTGAGTGTGTGTAAATATAGTAGCAACACCGTTAACATGACAATCTAATCGGCAATTAAAGGAGTCTCCATGCAGTTGAGTAGCAATGGTTGCCAGAGGCCTCATCATTATTTGTGAGCAGATTAACATTGAGATGATACAACACGTAATAGTCACGGTGGCAGACGGACACCGCTGAAGGCTGTATGAGCTTCCTTAAAACACGCTTCTTTGACCAGAGGGATGAGCCACAAACCACGTCATAGTAGCGATCTTGCTAAATTTTCAGATGTGTGGTCAGTTAATGGTTAAGAAATCTTTGTGCCAGCTGTCGTACAATGCTGCTACAATGTGTGAAAACGTCGACTAAAGGCGCGTGCTTTGGTGGCCCATGATTACTGTCCCTATCGAAAGTCGAAGTTAGTAATAAGGAGACGACGATAATAATACTGGGGGTATATTTGCGATGCAAATTTTAAGGAATGGTTCAAATTTGCATGATTTCTCTTGCACGGCTTCGTCTGTAGCAAGGGAAATCAGGGTATGACGGAAAGGGAAGGATAGTGACGTACTGAAGAATTTGTCAAGAATTCTGTTGGTGAAAAAATTAGCAGTTTTGTAGGCTCTTCCAAAAGTGCAAATATAATGAAATGCCTGAAAACTGACGCAATTTAGTGCTTAGAAGGTGTAATTATCGAAATAATAATCATTTCTGTGAGAAGGAAGAGGAGAGTATTAGGCTTGACTTGACTTTGTATAAATAAAGGCGATGAAATGTTGGGTTTTGTGTAGGATTTACTTGGAGCAATTAGCAGACTCTTTTGCGTAGTGAAAGTTAACGTGACCGGCAGTTTTATCACTTCATTCCGTGATGTCCCGGAACACTAAGGGCGACGAACTAATATTCGGCGTCCATTATCACACAAGGATGGGTGAACTATCCTATTGCTGTAATCGGAGCAAGTGTTGCCCTTTACCTAATTACGAAAGAATACCTCAAGTCTTGTGTTTCTCCGCATTTCCCTGTCATAATTGGCGATTTATTGCGGTATGCTTTACACATAGCCGGTTGCTTAAGCCTTTGTATTCATCCTGTTGACCATAATGCAAGGAGCCGCCGCACGCACTTTTATTATGTTCACGCATTAGGTGTGCAAATGACCTGTTCATGCATAGCTGTATACGTGCAGTTTTGTCATGATTACTGTGCTGAACCGTCGAACTTGGAGTCATCATAATGTGTCTCAATAAGGATATCTCAAAGACAACTGAAAGAATGAGAGTGGGAAGAGAGGGTATGTACGTCATCATATGACATGGAAAAAAGCTTGTCAACCCTTGAAGGGTAGCCGCATTCAATAATAATGCAAAAGTAAAATTATTGTTGTACAGTCGGCAGTTGTAGTAATGAGATAGCGATTATTTTGAGGCAGGCAAGAGTCATGCTCTCAGTGAGTAGTGAATCGCGAGCCGCCAAACTTGGACTTGATTATTCCATCGTAAAATAAAAACTAATCCTTATGTACTTTGTATGCTAGTGGACCTCACGCCGTTAGCATGATATGTGAGCTTAATTATGATGATAAAAGGATATGGGAATGCTTGGATGGATCCAAAGAAATACTATAATATTTCACCTTTGAATTCAATGAAGAAGTAGTAGGTAATAGTATTGGTGGTGTACTTGCCTACCTCTAATCAGGTTGGTGATGACGTCCAAGTTGGTATTGGGAATTTTTTTCAAGACTGCCTGACTGGTTTTCTTTCTTTATTATTGCTGTGCATTCACATACATATGTATGTGTGTGACCGTATGTAGCCGTGCATTGTTGTTGTTTTTTTCTTGCTGCCATGACCGTAACCTAATTCCATTGGAAGTACATAATGAACCATACTGTGATGATGGATCATGATGATGATGAGGTGTATTGTACTAGAAGCAGCAGCAGCAGAATTATTGTTATTATTATTACTGTGCACATATTTGTGCTATTATATTGCCCGCGGCCGATTATTATTAAAGAGCTGTAGAGCACAACTATTGAGGTAGGGTGCGAGATAAAGCTATGTTTGATTCTGACAAACAAATGATGACTGCATTTTGTCAAGTTGATACTTAGAGTAAACGAGTCTTTTCTTATGGTTCATAGTACTGTAGTTCTTGAAATTTCTGATTGTTTTTCCTTTGTTATTAAAATATGAATATGAACGAGGAGAGAGAGAGAGATAGTAGCGGATTGCATTGGACGGGGTAGGTTCATAAGGATCGTTTACGTATGTGACATAGCTAACGCAAGGCTGAGATATGTAAATGGGTATTAATAAGGTAGCCTTATGGTATGGCAATAAAAATAAAATGCTAATCATTCATATCGTGATGAGGATGTCTCTGACTGAGGGACTGCAGCTAGCAGTAATGGATGTGAGGGGCTGTATAGCAAAGGTCGTAAGCAATAATTCAGAAGCATAAGAGTTGAGAAGGAACGTTCTGGCGACATAATCTCCATGCTCGAATTGCGTTTGTTGTCATCTGCTCAGGTAGCCTCAGAACCTGTTAAGTGTAACATGTGATAGGGAAGGCATGCTGATACATGAAAACATGCAGAGCAAGCAAATACTACCGCTTCCTTCTCATACAAAAGTTTTGAATGGGATGATGGACAAGTTCATAATAATGTAATCTCTATGCCGTTGGACTTTCTGCCCCTCGCGGTGATATACTCCTTTCAACTTGTTTAAACTGCATTTTTGGTGCTAAGCTGGGCGACGGTAAAATGTTTCAGTAGTAGCGGCAGGTGTGACGGCGTGAGTTATTGGAAATTATTGATGATAATAATGATGAGGAAGGCGTTAATTTTAATGGCACTAGATTATTGCAACTTGTAGTAACGTTGTGTGACAGAGCTGTATTACTACTGTGCCTGAAGATTTGAGTGATGAAGTTAGGAGGTGAGGAAAGATGAAAAAACCTGTTATGGTTTTTGTAATGCATTTGCACAATTTTGCACTCTTGTATCTCTGCAGCTACTATACTGTGGCTAGACGAGCTCCTTCTCAACGCCTCTGATGGTAATAGTGGAATGAATTTATCAAGAGTAATACTTTTTTCTGAGGCATGACATTCTTTTGAATATTAGCTATGCTAGGACAGATATTCATTCTAAAAGTCATGGGCAATGGAGTTGCAACCTGTTGTTGCTGTGGCTCTTTTGTGGTGGACGAGAGAGAAGGAAAGTTACGGTAATTATTATTATTCTTACGTAACTGAGGCAAGCTAACCGTTTCATTGACTAAGGTCACTGCTGATCAGATCAGTAGCGCATCGCGTAGCATTTCCATGAAAAATATTTGTTAGATCTGAAGGTGACATGGAGTGTGTGAGCTGAATTTTTTGTCGTTAGAGGATTTTACGCTGACGTTCGTGCGAAATTTCAGTGAAAAATCCTTGACTGTGTAGGGTCTACTTATGTTTAATTCTAGGCACAAATGTAATGAAACCTGATCGGAAGGATTATTAATGCTCCAATAATGATGTTAATGCAATAACATTTCCTTCCGCACGTATGACACAGAAGGTTTTCATGTCTATAAGTGTCATGATGAGAGTCTGATGGTTTCCTAAGGGAACCAAGAGCTAGCTATTGTTGTTGGTATTCTTTTCAAGGCGCTATTGCAGCCGTGGATACCGCTGTGAGTGGCGAATGTTTTTGAGACCGGTATAGGTTCATAAAGTTTCTCTTGCTTGGGAATCGTGTCAGCCTTTTAAGAGGAAATATGCTGGGGAAGAGAGTAATTATTACGTGATACTATATCCCGTAATAATATTCTTCGGACTTAGGCTTATAATGACAAGCTCTTTCTAATCGGCAGTTGTTGCTATGCATGTGTATGGGACTTGAAATTACACGTTTTCTCAGTTCAGCTCATGTTTCAAACGCTGTTTGTGAAGGTATTTCCTAGTTATTGTGTATTATCCATACGGATGGGAATGAGGATGAAAATTATTTAATTTCCGCTGTCTAAAGTAATTATCCTAATTATCAGGTCGATGAGCGTAAAATTGTTTGTTTGAGCTTGAATATGAATAAGGAGAGCTGAGAGTTAGTTACCTCATAAAATAGTGAGGAATCAAAAGGAAAAAACTATTGCACCTACTTCCAACTTTTTGCTGCTCTTTTTTGTTTGAGAATGCATGACGAGAGATAATGAACTAATTTTTTTCTCGAGTGGTGCAGTAGCTCGGCTACCAAAGGAATTACGATTGGACGAGCCGGCTGATTTTCATGTTTCATATTTTTAGCTTAAGAACAAGGCGTGTGACTGAACCTAATTTGGAACTGCAGCTTGCTTTTGGAAGAATTAAATGGCCCATTAGGCCACTTTTTTAGCTAGTTATTGTGCAAGTTAGAACGTAAACCCTTACATTATCTTTTCGGAAATTTTGTCATATGATTAGTTGAGTAATCAATTTAGGAAATCGAATTCTGTGGTTGGACCAAAGGAGACTCGGAAAATAATAATTATAGGTTACTGCCGTAGGGTGAAATGACATAATGGCTTGAACAAGAAACGCATTGCGCTTTCAGCAGTGCAGTCTTATTCGTCCGCATATTGAAAAAAAACGTATTGTCTCTGCCCTGAACGCTGTTAAATATATTTTCATAAACTTTTCCGCTTCAGATTTTTGTTTCTACTCTATTTGGCGCAAATAATCATTTAATGTAAAGAAAGGTAAGATTGGATCAGTGGGGATGAATGAAAAGTAAGACAAGCGGTGACTTTACGTGGAAAGGATTATTTCATCAAAAGTAAACGTCATAGGAGAGGATAACTGACTGTGTTCCGTATCTACGCGGTCTGTTTGGGTGTGGGTGGTTACTAGCTATGTATTCTTTGCTAATATGCTGTCGGTTCAACAAAGTTTTATGATTGAAAGTGAAATGGGAATTTTGCAACGGTATTCAGCCTGTAGACAGTGAGGCGTGTGATGGAGGCCTGCCTGCGGTGACGACTGATATTATTGTTCCTGTTGAACAAACTTTAAGGATATCCCTATTTACTTCGAATCCAAAGCTAATCAAGCATCATGAGCGAATACAGAGTTAATATTCTTTAGTATCATTGC
>JAQFYD010000060.1:0-35337 GCA_034694225.1 Bourletiella hortensis | reverse complement strand
TCCTGTAGTACAGCGTAACGCGTTGATGAGTTAGCCTTTAACGCTGTCGAGGTTTGGGAATACAGTCAGGAGGCTTGTCCAACCGCGTAGGAGCCAGATGCTGCAGCAGGAACATTTGAAGATTGCGTTTGATGCGAGGAGTCATACTGTTTCCAGTTTTTATGGAGGCGGGGAAAAAAATGAAACATTATTTCATAATTTGTGGACAAAATGCTTCGAGATATGCAAAACCACCTTGAAAAGCACAACCACAGTGGTAGGCATGCATTTTAAACCAAAATTGAGAGAAATCGTGCCAATAGTTACGTTTTTATGAGCCGAACAACTAACTAACTAACGAACTAAGCACAGGAACTGTTGACGGGAAAGTAGTTTTTTGAAATTTTAGCGATACTACTTGGAAATTGGAAACAAAATCTTGAAAAGGCACAGCCGCAGTAGTATACGTATTTTTCCAGAGAAATTTGAAAAATTTCCCTTGTGTAGTTACTTATTTATGAGCTGGAAAAGGCATCTGGAGCGGGTGAATAAGGGACATCGTGACGTCATACTTACGTATGAAGGTAGTCACGACGCCCTAAAAATATGTTATTTACGTTATGTAATAGTAAATACTTCCAAGACGACCTTCTCTTTATTTGCCATGGTATATAATAACGTGTTTACCATATGACCATAATATATGATATAATGGGAGAGGAATACTGGCTTTCCGTAATAATTGTTTGTCCGCAGTTTTAGTTAATGCTACTAACTGCATTTTTTACGACGCTTTTCACGCTGCAGATGTTAACTATAGAATCTGGTGTTTTACATTGTAGGAGCTTGTTATTGTGCAGCCTTACACGGCTTATCGGTTATTCTCACCGGTGGAATATAGAACGGACTGGAATAGGATTTTCCGGGCGTATTGAGAATTAAATCAACCTTAAAATGGCAGTATGAAAGGCATCAAGGCCACTTTTCACGTAAAGGTCTTTCCTGAAAATTTGACAGGAAGGTTGCAATGAAAGCAAGTGTGAAGGATTCAGTTTGAATAACGGCCGTTTCTAACATTTTTCCCCAACGAGTGCAATGTGATTAAACTGTAATGTACTGATAGATGACTAGTGAAAGAGATGTGATGAGTCACAAGAAGATTTACTCGGAATGGGTGCGAAAATTCCCATGAAGCCCCGCAGCTCGGGTCGAATGGATAGAGAATTTTTAAAATGCTATAGTCCCAAAGTTAATAATCCATTCAAAGTGTATTAACACTGAGTTTTCCACGTTTACAACGTCATGGTATTGCTAACAATAAAGCAAGTTTATTCTCAAATAAATAGCATTAATGTTATGCACTCCCGTTGGAGCTCGTGCGCTTGTTTATTTCACTGATTCACTGTAGTTGCACTGTTCGCGGAAACTAATGGAAACATATACCCGTTTTGCATACATTGACATAAGCAATTTACTTGATGTTCGCTTTATTCCTCACCCATGGAAACTAAAGCCACCAGTCAATCACTGAATTCAATCAGAATCTAAAAGTGTCTGTCTTGAAGACTTATACTTCACCCAAAACATGTAATTTACCACAGACGCAAACCGCCTTCATACTAATTTAAAGTAGCCACCAAGAAAGATAATTATGTGAAACGTAACTACATATGATTTGCCCTCAAATCAACTACTTTCTCTAAACGAACCAAACTAGCATTAGACCTTCACCTTCCGCGTAGATCTTCCTTCCGCACCAGAATACCACAAGAAACCCCAAAAGTTCCACAGGAGAAAGCATCATCATCATCATCATACAAACAAACGAAAGAGTGAAAGATGAAACATGTTACAAAGCAACTGATCTCTACATGGGAAACAGGTGAAGCTCTTCTAATTTGATGAATCCTTCCACCGCCGGTTGTATCAACCATAGGCATATATACATATGCGTAGGTTCTTTTTAAGTGGCAGCCATTTAATTTAGCTCCTCTTCACTCCTAATCGTTACCAAGAATCGATCATTTTTCCCAAGGCTTATAAAACACTGTTAGTCTTATGAGCCTTGCATTTTTCCATAGAATCCAAACAGCATATCAACAGAACAAGACTATTACTACTAACTCAAGTATTTCCCGGAGATCTATCGAAAGGACCAAGAAACTATTAGAAATGGCCACAGTCAAATTTGATATTTACAGTCTAATGAATAACAAGTTAGTTATGATCATGATCATATCTGACATGGTTATGTTATCAACGATGACGATGATGACGATGATGATGAAGATGATGGTGGTGGTACAGGCAGACGCTGAAACGACTCTATAGATGAGAATCTGAACAAGAACGATGAGGATGTGATCATTTGCCTTGCGTTTCTTCATTGTCTGTACTTGCGTCTGTGTATATTATTATTACATGTATACATATACAAGACCATAGGAGCTACAGCTACTACAGTGGTCTCCGAATTTCGGTCTTTCCGGGTATTATAGAAGGAAAGTAGGGGCGACATGGGCGACTGGGAAGATATGTCAGCTTTCTCTGCAGAATTTTAGTAGAAGAACAAAGTTGTGAGTATAGCGCCCTCTCGTCCCCTCTCATTACGTTAAGGCTGCAGGCTTGGAAGAATTTTTTTAAGGATCCTTCAATGCTGCGTGCGTGAAATGGGCTGCGGAGAAAATATAAAGACACAAGAGGAGAACTTATAATACTAAAGGATCTACCATCTTTACGACTACTTGCTACTACTTCTACTGCTTTTACTAAAACAACAACAATAATAATAATAATAACAACCACCACCTCTCCTATTGCCATTACTATTACTACTTGACCAGGAGAAATAATAAGTTGTACAGGTGGCATAATTATTATTCTTGTTATACATATATATTATACATTGTTGTAAGTCGGTAGTCAGTCAGTGCTGCTCCGTTTAGTTTATTATTATTATTATTAGGACGTATGATATAGACGGCGAGACGAAAGGGATTTTTTTTTGTGAATTCGTTTTTTTCTAAAGAAACGGAAGGAAGGTGTAAGGAGGAGTAAGTGATATTAAAGGTAGTGGTGGTACTGCGGAGAGAGAAAAATTATATACAGAGGAAGGAGGAAGAACTCAGGCGTTGTTATGTGTTGTTGTTATAAGTAAGGAAGATAATGTAATGATGAGGAATAATGAGAGGAGTATCTAGGTTAAAAAAATGATAGCTTCTGCAAGCTGGTCAGGGTTTGCAAAAATATTTGTCATCAGTGTGGCTGTTGCTGCCGTTGTCGTTGGTAGTAGTTTGAATTTGAAAAAAGAAATTATTCTTCTTCCTCTTGTTATTCTACTTCTCGTGCAAGTAATTTCAATGCCGCCCCAAAAACTGTATTCTTCGTCGTCTTGTGCTGCACCAGCTGTACGGAGGTCAATCAGTTCATTATTAGTCAGTGAATGTAATTCTTCATGGGTTCTTCGATGCAAGTTAGTCCAGTTGAACTTCCTCGAGGTCATCGTTTAGTAGTAGTAAGAAGAAGAAGAATCATAATTATTGTAAGAAGAAGAGGAACAGGAATAGGAGGAGAAATTATTTGTAAATCTGGACTGGGATAGACGAGTGTTCTAGGACACATCTGCATCAGAAGAATAATTAGGAAGGAAATATAAAGTTAGAAAGAAGGGTGAGGAGAGAATGGAAAATTCGCAATGTCTTCAGCACACCATGATGAACCCTTCTGGAGGAACTTCGGGTACTCCAAGTCCATCTACCCCGTTGGAACCTACGAGGTATGTCATTTGCAGTTTTGGGAATGATAATTCATTATATGTTGAAAATTCAGTGGAAGTTGGGAGGTTGGATTGACCAGGTGAAAATTATTGTGGAAGTAAAGGTTATAGTGTTGACGTGATCTGTGAATGGAAAGAAGTGTGTTTGGTTTGCAGTCGGTGCGTTCCAGTGGTTAGTAGGGAGATGAGCAAAGTGATTAGGAAGAGGGGTCTCAGTCAGTAATGATTTTCTTTATATTTCAGCATGCAAGTGAGTTTGAAGAATATTCAGAATGTGATTCGCCTGACGAAGGAAAATATCGATGCCCTGAACGAACGGTTTGCGGGTTATCAAGACCCGCCAGCCATGTACCTCCAAGAATACTCCGAGCTGACTAGCAAACTTCATGACTTGGAAGCAAAGGAACAAGAGTTGAAGGAGCAAATATCAAATGAAAACGGAAGTAATAGAGATACTTCACCGCCACTTCGTACCAATACCGCACAGTCGAACTATTTCGAAGAATATCATACGTCTCAATCGTTAACCTCAGGAGATGAGGGCCTGTCTCCAAGGTCACCGCTTAAATCAGTCATTAGAGCTCATTTACCGAATCAGCAGAGGACATCGGTTCAAGTCAAGCCCGGTCAGACGGTTAGGGAAGCTCTGGCCAAAGCTATGAAACATAGAAAATTAACTCCCGAAATGTGTGCTGTGTTCAAATTTAAACCATCATCTTCCAAAGTGCAAGTTCGGTGGGAGGATGATATTTCAAAGTTGGAAGGAGATGAAATCACCGTTGAAATTTTGGATAAATTTCCTATTACCACCAGTATCTCTCATAATTTCGTTCGCAAGACCTTTTTTTCGCTAGCATATTGTGAATGTTGTCGACGACTGATATTTCAAGGCTTTCAGTGTCGAACATGTAACTATCGATTTCATCAGAGATGTGCTGCCGGTGTACCTGCCTTGTGTCAGCAAGTCAGAATGCAGAATACTTACTACCAAATGTGAGTCTTTTTCTTCTGCCTCTGTTGGTGTAGTCTCCGCATCATCGTCATCATTGTAAATTAGTAGTCTTCCGTAGAGCTATGAATTTGAAGGGTTCTTTTCGGTGTCATTTAATGTTTTGGAGTATTCGGAGGATCTGTCCCAAAGTCCCATTTCTCACAGTACAATTTTAGTTGGAATATCTTGTTTTTGTAAGTGAACTATTTTTTGGCTGCAGGGCTATACTTAAATCTTCTGAGGACATGAGTTGCTGCGAAGAGGAACAGGGAGAAAGTTTTCCTCCCATTGCCCTTCTGTCACCGGTGAATACATTGACGTACATGAGAAGTACAGACGACTACACGTCTATCGTTATTACTAGTTCCTTGCATCAGTAATAGCCCTGGTAGTAGTAAACGTGGTGGAAGTAGTAGTTTTAGTATTACGAGAAGGCCGGCCCGTGCTTTCCAGTGTTATCGATCTTCTCGTGCACTTACGCACAGGCGGAACTTTTCTAGTAGCGAATGCACACGTCCAATATCTGCATTCTTTCCAGTACTATAGCAGCATCTGTCTGTGATATTGGTGTTCACAGACTCCTCTGATATTTTGAGGTTGCGTCGTGGCAGTAGCAGTATTTTGCCAATTCCAACTTCAGTATTGTATTTAGGTTACTAAATTAGTTGCCAATATGCTGGAGTGCATCCTCATTAACATAAGGAGTAGTATTTAGAATGGCTTGCATGTCATTCTCACCACGAATTGAAGAAATGGCTCAGATAGAATGGTTTCTATACCATTACCAATTTTTATTCTCCTGATGATGATGATGACGACGATGATGATGATGGTGATGCGGTCTAATGAAACGTCTTTTAATGAAATAACTTAACATTTATTTGGCGACAAGGTTCGATGGATAAGTTATGAATATTTATGAAAACAGATTGCTGGCACAAACTGCGGATCCTTGTCCGGAACCGTGTCCTCCTTCATCACCTGAGAATGAAACGCATGGTTTCGGTAGAAAAAATCATCATCCCCCACTAGGTCAAAGGGAAAGGTCAACGTCGGCTCCGAATGTATGTTACAACGTGGTCGGTCATCCAACTGATCTCACTGATGATTTCATTCAACGAATGACCAAGGGGACTTATACTACTCTCCATGGTAACTTACATGTCAAAGTATTTTTAGTCGTCGCCATCGTTCTTCTGTATTGAGTAGCCTACGCTTTTACTGTATCGTATCCTCGCTGTGATGTACTGTTGACGTGAACTAATAATGTTTTTCTTCAGGAAGGAAGTTATAAATAGGGGAGCTTCTTCATGGTCGTTATTGCTTTAGACGCTTTAATGATAAGAAGTTACATAACATACTATTCCGTCTTTGTAAAAAATATTCCTAGAATACCGTAATAAGCGATTAGGTAACCTACTTAATGTTTCTAAACATTCATGCAGAATCTTCAGATAAGTATTATTACAGGCTGGTGTCAGCTGCTATAGTTCCCCTTTGCTGACATTTTTACGTGCAGAGCAAATTAATGTACCTGTTATTTTATGATTGCAAATTATTGCATTGTCGATAAAAATTAGTGGTGCTTAATTCTGTACATTGTAGCTTCATTAGTTATGTGGTGGCACGGTTATGCCGAGAAATTTGCTATGTATCCGAATATTATTTGCGCTGTGGTAATAGCCGTTTGTGCTACGTAAAGTAAGCCGTGTCATAAGTTTAAAAATCCTTAGAATAAGTCGGAAGAAAAATTAGTATACTGTCGACGCTTTTATTTCTGTTGGCAGTGGTAAAGTGACAAGTAGAGTTGATGTACGATTTGCGTCTCTATCCTTAAGTTGGCATGTTTAATTGGAACATGATTGCATGATTGTTGTCTGTGTTGTTGTAATACCTTAGAATGGTGGCCCTTTAGTAGTGGACGAAGTGAAAATGTAGGAACTACAGAAGGGGGAGGTCAGTCGAAGCCCGCACATGGGACAATCCCATGGGCTGTTCCTCTCACAAGTCTTGCAGTGGGCGTTGTCTTTGGACCAAGTTCGTAACCTTATTTTTATTTTTATTTTTTATTATCGTTTTAAATTATTTTCAGAAGCCTTTCATTGGTGGAGGTGACGTTTATTGTTCCAGATCTTTTATCATACTTAAAATAATAATCGATACTTAATGTAGTGACATTTATTTACGATAGTTTTTAATGTAAATGCAACTTTATTTGCAAGTTTGGAGAAGTAATCTGAAAACTTTGATAAATTTTTTTATGCGCTGAACTTCTATGTGAGCATGTTGATACTGCTTTTGCTGTCTGACATATTATTTTACATGTTAAAAAACTTCCAAAATTACCTCGCTGAATTCGCCTATTGTGTAGATATTTGTTTTTTTACTCAGCTTCTTTTCTTGGCTTACTTTCCAAAATTCATATCCAAGTGAGTCAGTCGTAATGGAAATTGTTCGCAGTTAGCCTTTTGCACTAAAACATGAGAAGTCGGTAATGAGTAAGAATTTGAAGTATTTGACATAATGCTTCTAGCGAGATGAAGATGAAATAATGTAAATATGTCTATCATATAGGCGCATAAATCAGGCCTCTGTAGTTTTGCAGGCAGTGTGATTGAAATATGTGTACTTGTGTATGGTAATGAAGGAGGTCCGTACATGGGGGGCATTCCAGGAGGACACGTCATTACCAGCCCGGCTGGTAGTCCAACGAAGGTGTCACTAAGTCAAAGTGCCCAGGCGTCTCCGACAAATACTCTTCGACCTTGCCGTCCAAGAGCTCGATCTGCGGATGAAAGTAGCAAAAAGGTACGCTTCCGTGCCTGTGTTATTCAACTTGACAATCACAGCACAATAATGAACGTTGTGAATTTACTTTTAGATGAAATCATCTCGAGATTGTGTAGAAGACTGGGAAATTCCAGCCGATGAGATTCTCATAGGACATCGAATCGGGTCAGGATCTTTTGGAACAGTTTATCGGGGCTACTGGCATGGTCCCGTCGCTGTCAAGACTCTAAATGTGAAAGATCCAACACCGGCTCAGTTACAGGCGTTTAAGAACGAAGTTGCAGTTTTGAGAAAAACGCGGTATGCTTTGCTTCCATGAAACGTCTAATTTTTATTTTACTGCCGTGTAAATCTTTGTATGTGATGAGAAAACTGTTTCATGGAATTACAGGCACGTAAATATACTACTTTTTATGGGATGCGTGAGTAAGCCTCAGCTTGCTATAGTTACTCAATGGTGTGAAAGTTCGTCGCTGTACAAGCACATTCATGTCCTAGAATCCAAATTCCCTCTTTTGACTCTCATCGAAATTGGTCGTCAGATCGCACAAGGCATGGAGTAAGTCATTCCCTTGCTTATTTGTCAGTGATCGTAGAGCAACACATGGCTGTATTTTTAAATTGTCAATTGATCTCTTTTTCCAGCTACTTACATGCGAAAAATATAATTCATCGAGATTTGAAGAGTAATAACATATTTTTACATGACGATTTGACTGTGAAAATCGGAGACTTCGGACTTGCAACTGTCAAGACTCGATGGTCAGGATCTCATCAGTTTCAGCAGCCCTCAGGTAAGATAAGGAAACAGTGGATGCCCTGGTCTTTTTATATGTGCGAAGTTTCTCCTTGGAAACGGAGCTGTGTTAATGGATTAAAATTCAGTGAAATATCCATAACAACCCTTTGCCTGATTTCTAGGTTCTATTTTATGGATGGCGCCGGAGGTTATTCGTATGCAAGAAGAGAATCCGTATAGTTTTCAGTCGGATGTGTACGCGTTTGGTATTGTTCTTTATGAATTACTCACAGGATTGCTTCCATACTCCCAAATAAGCAACAAAGATCAGGTCAGTGAAGTCTTTACATGAGTTGATAAATCAGCTTGGATAGCCATACATGATTTTACACATTTTGCAGATATTATTTATGGTGGGTCGAGGGTATTTACGACCAGATCTGAATACGCTGCGATCTGACACCCCGAAAGCTTTGAAAAGGCTCCTTGAAGACTGCATCAAATTTGTCCGCGATGAACGACCGCTGTTTAGACAAGTAAGCTATATTTTAATTTACCTTGAAGCATTCCTTGTGAATTTTAGAGTACAGGAAGTGACTAAATCGTAATGGTTTTTAAAATTTCAGATCTTAACATCCTTGGAAAGCCTGCTTAGTTCTCTGCCAAAGATTCATCGTTCTGCGTCGGAACCGATGTTGAATAGAACGCAGTTTCAGTCG
This sequence comes from Bourletiella hortensis, assembly GCA_034694225.1. NCBI lineage: Eukaryota > Metazoa > Arthropoda > Collembola > Symphypleona > Bourletiellidae > Bourletiella > Bourletiella hortensis. Next base: position 26,344 of record JAQFYD010000060.1, on the reverse strand, counting down.
GACGATTTCCTATACTCCTGTCCCTCCCCGAAGACGCCCATCAATACTCAGTTTGGTACTTTCCCCTTTTTTGCAACAGGTGCCAATATTTAAAAGCAACGACAGGGGAATGTTCCATCGGAGTTTTCGATATTGTTAGTCATAACATCAATTAATTGCTGCAACCCGATACACCCAAAATCGTCATCATCATCTTTTTCGTATCGTCTCCCTCTTGTGGCCCGTATCATCGCTGTAAACGCACACTAATAATAATTGTAGGAAACAAATTCATTCTATTACCCTGTTTTGGGCAAACATGACTGCATACGTGGACTCACGGAAAGGGAAATCAACGACGGCTATTGGAAAAAACTCTTGGGATTAGGTTTTCAAAAGTAATGATGATTGAGTGATGAAAGTGTACCTGCTTCCACATTGTCCAGCTCGTCGACGGAAAACTTCTGTTGAGCCATGTTTGCAATATGAGCATTCAATGAACAAGGAAATTATGGTGACGATGATGATGAGGATGGTGATGATGATGACTATATAATACTAATGACATGAAGTAGTCGTTAAAATTCATCGTGATCCCTTTTTCTCTTGTGAGCGTTGTTATAATTTTTCTTTTTATCATCGTCAAGGTAGCTAAATGATGTCGCATAATAACAATGTGTTCTCTTCCAATTCCTGTTTCCCTTGTACTGCAAATCGGTCGCCGTTACCACACACCTAATTATTACACAGGTTGGATTCAGAACGTATAAACGTTAAGGATATCATATTATATTATGAGTATACAAATTTTTGTAAACTATACTTTTTACAATTGTTCCATTTGATTACGATGATGATTATTATTATATTGTTTACGTTTAAGAGCATTTGTTGTTAATAAATGCACATTATGCATTGTCATGTCAAGAAGAGCGAACCACCTGAGTGTAGTTAATGATTCAGCAGCTCAAGATTTTCATAGGAACGGTTCACACATGTTCCACTATCCTGGAGAGATTTAGGGCATCATATGCTGTTGCATACGGCGGTTTCGAAAAATTAAGGCAAACGTTATAAATATTAAATATTTTCGAAATTTTATGACGTAATTAAGTGTATTCCGCCATTGAAATCAGGTCTCTGCTTTACGTCAATGGCAGGGCGGCATTTTTGAAGTCACCGACGATGGAATTTGATCGACTCACATGGTTTGTGAGGAAGCTGATGAAATAGCAGCTAGTCGTGAGCAATTGCGATTATTACATTCAAATGACAACGTGGACTGATTTATAACCAGTTTCAATTATTATTTTCTCCTCTTAATCATTCGCACCAATTCATTATATACTTGCGGTCGAAAATATTAGAAACGCTGTGAATTTGAGTCTTGGAGAAATCCTAACGTGAAGAAGTTAGGAATTTAAATTTTAAATTCTTCATCAAACGAACAACAAACTTTGCTTAACTAGCGTCCGTCGCTGTTACATAATAATTATTATTCTATCAAGAGCCTTATAATAGTGGTATACAAAATGATTAACCAGCTGAGGGTAGGACTTAATAGAGTAGTCTATAGAGCGTTAACGTGTCCCTTTAGTCGCGCTAATATGACCGGCAGAATATTACCCGTGAGTCAGCGTTCAACGCTAGATGTTCAAAATTATTTGTCTTCACATGGCTTTAATACATATAGCACTGTTTTCGCGGAAGTGTCACCAAATAATTCAGGAAAAAGTAAACCTGAAGAAGCGGGAGCGGAGCAGAAAGTCGAGAATGGTGGTGCATCCGAAACTGAATTGAAGCTTCGGGATGAACTAACAAAGGCAGTGAATGAAGTAGCTAGTTTGAAAAAGAAAACGGCCGAGCTAGAGGTAAGATTCTTCATGAATGAGGGTTGAATGCGTTTTGAAGATTTTTCAAATGTAATGGTTTTAATGGTCGTACTGGTTGCACAATTATAGGACAAATATCTACGGACACTTGCAGAAATGGAAAACTTACGTACAAGATTGACGAAACAAATTAGCGACGCGAAATTGTACGCTACTCAAAGTTTTTGTAAAGATCTTGCAGATGTAAGCCAATTTTTGTACTTTGAAGTATTGTGGCTGCTTACTTTATTTTATAGTGTGGTGGAAACCTTTTGGATAGCTGGTATCCGTTGTGAGTGACTTGTGTTTCATTGCAGATTGAGGACATTTTACAACTAGCCATCAACAGTGTTCCCAAAGAAGAAATAACTGATTCGAATAAACATTTAAAAGCTCTATATGAAGGACTCGTCATGACAGAAGCAAGGCTGCTACAGGTAACATTTGATGAGTTTTGATGTCAGCGGTTTCCAATGATATTAGCTGCAAGTATGAAAATTCTCATCTGTTATCTTTTTAGGTATTCAAGGCCCATGGGCTAACTCAGATCAATCCTTTAAACGACAAATTTAATCCTAATGAGCATGAGGCAGTCTTCCAGAAGGTAAGTAAAGTCAATGATCGCTATTGACTCGCTATCGAAGCAGATGCTGTATACAGTGGAGAAATAATAACTGAATGTTATTTTCATTCTGTTTTACCAGGAGGAACCAGGGAAAGAGTCTGGCACTGTAATTTTGGTTAGCAAGATCGGGTACAAACTTCACGACCGTGTTATTCGCCCAGCCGTTGTCGGTGTAGCTAAGTGATGTGCAAAACGACTATAGAAACATTATCCTTAGACCTTCAAGCTTTGTTGGAGTCCCGTTTATTTTACAATACATTTTTTTTCGTAAAATGGAATGAAGCGTCATTTGCTGATCATTATTTTTATTTTCACCATTGTAGAAGCAACACACGGGCTGTAGGGACTTGATAATCTAATATGTAACTGCCTTTGTATTTTGTTTACCCCCGTGGCATCAGTTTGCTTCCATCACGTCAGTTTAATGTCTCATGCTCTGTTCTTGTGCGTCGGAAATATCAGGGGGAAAAATAATAAATGAAGCAAAGACGTAGACAGTGTGATTCCATAGAAATTTGTTGTTTTGTGTCTCTCTAATATTGCAATAGCAGTTCATCTGACGTTTCTTTCACGATCAACTCGCCATCCCACATGGGACAGTTTCAGCCTTTACACTACTTTAATATACAGCGATTGATTTTAGGAAGGACTTTCTCTCCAGTGTCACTCCAGCATTTCAGCGTTCAGTGGGAGCCGGAGTACTGAATGAATGGAATCCCTGGCCTTGGAGATCATACAGATGTGGCATTTGAATCATTTTTAGACCAGCGAAGATGAAGACATGCATTGTACATAAAACTCACGCAGAGTACATTTGTACAACATTTGGGGTCAAATGCAACCTCTAAAGCGCTCATGTAGCGGGAAGAGGTTAGGTGGCTACAATTTTTTTGAACTTTCCTCAGTATTTCATAGCTTGTCCCGCTAGAGAAATAGAATTTTCTCTTGTCATCATTTATTCTTGTCATTCATTCGTACTCCCACATTCAAGTTCATAAACCATGAGAAAAGGGTTGAAGCCGCGGTTTAAGTTTAACAGAGGATGTGAGTGCGTGGCCCTCAAAATAGCCCATTTTATCACTCCTTTCCGACAAACCAAGTCTGCGCTAGAATCCAATTATTATCAGTTTATTCATAAAAGTTGAAATCAAGCTGTGGAGTCCGTCGCGAAGCACTGATTGAAGAAAAAGTTACTTTACCAGGTAAATTTTTTAATAAGATTAACTAATCAGGTAGCTCGAATCCTATGTCGTTCGTTCAAGTCGAAAAAAGTATAAAGCGCTAATCTGGAGCAAAATTTTATCATAATGGTTTAATTGTTAAGCTCACCGTTAATTTCAATTCCTGCATATAATTTCATCAATATAAGCATTCCATACACGGTTTATGTCGTCATGCCGTCCACTCATTATTGATACATGTGGATTACATTGTCCCTTATTGAGCTGTACTCGTTCAGAGGCTCGACTTCCGGAGTTTTGATCGCGCTTGTGTCGTGTGGACTGGAACGTTTTTAAGGACGAGGTAAATTGCGTAATGAAATTACGTTTTTGAGAGGTACAAGTATTTTCTCATTATAGCTATAAACCGCAATATTTGCATTATTGCCAAGGTTTGGTTGTGATGGTATTTGGCAAGGTTTGTTCATTAATGATTCATTCATTCGTCGGCACCAACCCATTGAACTAACGGCTTCCGTCCGACAGCAGGAAACTCGGGAAATAACGCACGCTGGTTTTTTTAAACTATACTTCTTCTTCATGATCTTGAAGGTAAAAAATACATAGAGGTGGCCCTAATACAGAATTCAGTATGTCGGTAATGACGAGAATGTAAGGAAATGTGTCATTTAAATACTGAAGATGTAGGTAAGAGGTTTTACTACTGCATTCTGACCAGATTGTGAGCCACTTGCAAAATTCTAGAGTCAATATTGACTAACCGCAATTATTAAGAAGCATACCATTGATGAATGGCCACATTGTGTGTGAGCAGTAGGATTAACTTATTTTTGCTCTAGTATACATTATACATGCGTGCCTTCTGCCTCGTACCATGCGGCTGTGCTTGATAAGCTCCTATACTTAAGTGTGTTTAGAATGTGTGATTTTACAAACCAGGAGCTCTATAGCAATAAGCTGATGCATTTCGTATAGGTTTGGGGTTTGTGTGTAAACTCAAGCTTTTTTGCTCTTTCATAAGGTTGTACTATAGTACTATTCGTTAGCATAAGAGTCGTAAACTTTTTTTTACAATCCCTACATTAAGCGAACGTGAAATGGGGCCAAAAAAGATTATGTGAGAATGATGATAACTTTGTAGAGATAAGTATGAAAATTGCGTTCCACAGAGATTTACAGCATTTTGTCACCTCTGAAACTTATAATACGGCGCACTGTTGAAGAAGGGAAGATGCTCAAATAACTGCCCCCACTGTAGCTTTCGGCTCCTTCCTCGAATTTTGACCGTTGAGAGCAACTATGAAAGCTCTTTCACCGTGACATTCCTACGAACCTTGTGGTGGTACTTCTGTCTTATTCTTTTTACTATACTCTACATGATGTACAATCTTTGCGGCAACTAAAATACATGGACATAATCATTCTTCTATTCTGTCTATCCAACAGGAGTTACTTGGTTGCTGTAGTTATACATAGATCCGTCGGTATTAAATAATTCAAGTGTGAATCCGCGAATGCATCATCCCTGCCGACTGCTGAGCTATAGAAACTGAAGGTTCCCTAAAGGTGCTACAACTCAGCTTCTTTAAATAAAATCACCTTAAGACAGTTCCTTGCCATACCTTGAAGAGGTGGCATCAAGTTCAGGCTACGTTTCCAACAGAACAGTCTATGGCTCACACATCAAGATCCATAAATCCCCTATCGTTTATGATAGTGTAATCCTGATATGCTTGAGCATTTACTTGCTTTCTTACCCTTGAGTAGAGACGAGTGAATGATGATCCGAAGACTGACCAGTTTCATGTATATATAACATACAGGAGAAGTGTCTTGGACAAAGCAAGTAATTTTTTACCTCCAGAGTTCGTCCAGCGAGACTGTGCGAATAAACGACCTCTTGGTTCATGCTGAACTCATACTGTTATTATACCTTTGTCATAATTTAAGTTCCTGTCATATGCATGTAGTATGGAGCCATTCTGTTCACCCCTAATATAAGCCTAATTAACGGCTTCCTTTTTCCACACGAGACCCATGATGGTAGGAAGGCAGTAGTAGTAAGAAAGGTGTATAGTAATATGCATGTCAGGGCAGTAGTGTCAGGCTTAACTTGGGTTAAAAAGATTCTTACAAAGTTGAGGAGTACCTGCCAGAATATTAATGAGGTTGTGTCGTCCGGTCGCTTATAAATTTTACCACCTCTTGTTAAAACGGAAGGGAAGGTTGTTGAATAGAAGGAGAACGAAGCACGAGACATTTTCTGATTTTTTCAATGAGTCCAGGCTGGCTTGAAATGTTGCAATTACCTGGCTTAGCGAAAGGAAGACATTTCCTGCGAAGGCATAACATGTTGTGTTTTGAGGGTGTTTGTTAACATTGTTTTGTTATGGCATAGGATGACAGACCACCAAGTTTATACAGCATGAAAGTTTGCATGAAACTTGTAGTTTTGTTGATTTCTGTCCAAGTTTTGAAGGGAGCAGGTTGAATGTTGCCGTGTGAACTAGAAGCCAATCATGGTTACACCAATAATAACATATATTTCATAGCTGAGCAGTGTAGAGTACAGATTCTGAGTAAAAAGACAGAGAGACAGAGAGAGAAAAAGCAGGGGAGCATCATCTAATCATTCCTCCTGGTTTCTTTCCACTCCTGATCCATTTCATTGAGTAAAAGAATAGCTTGATTAGGTTAAGGTTAGAGTCCCTTTCAACCATAGTCCACGTCTTGAAAGGAGAATAGAAGGCCATGGTATGAGGACCCTCCTATTCTCAACCAGGAGCCCTTCCTTTTCAGTCTGGGTATGACATAGGGGAAATATGTGGGAAATCCGATATTTCGTATCGCCTTAGTTTTAGAAATAATGCCCTGTATGTAGGAAGGAACCCAAGCTTTAAATCAGAGTATATGTTTCTGTTTGTGTGTATACATGTGATCTGTCCAGAATATGTTATTTTGGCGTTAACTAGACGGTGCACAAATTTCTCTCACATCCAAGTCCCCTTTTTGATATCAGTATAAAATGTACATAGAGGACGAGAAGAAGAAAAGATGCGGGAGCATTATTCGGTACCTTGAGAAAATGTGTCTCCCACCAACAGTTTTGTTCATGGGAATGGATCTCCCTCCCTGTGCCTTTTCATGTTTCCAGTGTACGAAATCATAACAAAAACTTTAGCCTATTTAATGCTTTCTGTCTCAGTCTCAGTCTCAGTCTCCAGCTCCATGTAGGTTTGATACATTCGGCTTTCCCGTTTTGCTTGTCCAATATTCAAGTGCCAAAGTCAAAGATGAAAACAATTGCGTGTTCGAATATTGATTCCTTTTCATGTTCTAATAAGAGAGTAGTAAGCTATAGCTTACTACTTAAGTGGTTTCGTTTCATAAGTGTCATTCCAACGGGTATAGGCCTGCATGGTGCACAGGACCCTTGGTTTGCTTTTCTGTTATTGAATGAGCGAGCGTAAAGGGTTTTTTAATGAGTAGGTTTGACCTGGTCAAATTATGGCATTTAATGATGTTGGTTTATGCGAGGTAGGGATCTTGTAAGTGACTGCTGCGCTCTTGAACAATTGTATATAATCCTTTCCTATAATGTAGTCCAGTGACAGGGTTACGAAGTGATTATTGTTGTAGCATCCTGGGCCAACTGAAAAGAAATTGCATATCACTCTACATTATCCTTCGACTGTTACTCTCTCTGGAACGCACACTCATACACACAGATCCAACACTCTCGCTTTTTTTGCAAGCTTAAATAATGGGACCACATGTGTGTGCGTCTGTAAGGCATAAGACCATGATTATTACTATCTCATCCCATCTGTAGTCAGCTTAGGTTGTCCATGGTAAACAGGTTTTATACGCGTCTTGTAATGATGTGCGTGAGTGGTGAAAATCAGGGTGCCTTTATGTTGTTATTATTTTTGTTATCATTATGCATCGTAAGGGGTGAACATCTTGGAACTGTTTCTTCTTCTACTCTCCTGATACAACAGAAGTTCAGTTTCAAGGTTTTACATCATTTTTTGCACCATGGAACCGGCTCACAGTTTAATAACCTTTGAGTTTTTGCGAATGTTCACGTAAAGTCCAAGGACCTACAATAATATCAGCACTAAGATAACCGTTGCGGTGTGGACTTCAAGTCCTTGAAATTATGTGAAAGCGTGCGTGGGATCCTTCTTCTCCCTTAGGTGTAATAGATGAGCAATTATCAAAGAATTTGTATAAAAATTACATAGGAAGTGATGACTGGTGTGGAGCCCTAAGGTTAGGAATGGAAAGTAAATCTGTTCCTTTCTTTTTCTCTCCCTCTGTATACATTATAAACGCTCTTTTATGCTGGCTCGTATTAAGATCTGTTTGTGGACGGCGATGAGCTGTGCAGTCGGAGTTCATCGTTAAGGGGCAAGTCCAGAAGGAATCGGAGTACTCAAAAGGTGTGCACGTAATAATTTTCTTGAATGCCTCTATACAGAGTTTTATGCACCTTCTTGAGCCCTGCTTTTACAAAAAGGGAAAATCTTGAATGAATACTACTAAAGAAGACGAAGAAAGAAGTATAAGGGCCTAGGTCCAACATATGTCTTCTTCCCCTTCTGAATAGCATAGACTGAATATCATGAAACAGGTAGACTTACAAGGCAACAATGTAAAACATATACACGCACTTGTCTACCTCCTCCATTCCTTCTTTTCTTGAATGTAATAATAGGCAAGTACGACGTGTCGTTTCCTTTGCATTATTCTATATCAAGGCTCTCCACCTGTGATACTTGTCGAAGGTCGTTTTCTATTTCAAAAGATATTTCGTAAGGTGGACCGTACTATAATGCGTACCTCCCGGGTATTCGGAGAAGTATTTTCTGGCTTTTTTATTGTTATCATTGTCAAAAGTAGTAAACTGTGGACATTCTTTTGACCCATTCTTTTTTCCATGTCATCATCAACATACTGCTTTTGCGTAGCCTTTGAAAAAGAATTATTAATGCTTTAGATTTTTGTAGATTCTAAAACATTCCCGCAATTTCAGTCTTCCTGCGGGTTGCCGTGTCGGGAAAGACAATTTAGGTTTTGTAGTTGGGTCCATTAATAATGACTTACTGCCTGCTACATGTGTGTGTGTGATATACTATGCATTGATCCGTTAAGAAACGGACGTGCATCCCTTAAAACTGAAGCAAAGAGAGGGAAGACGAAGTTCAGACCGACTCACAGAGGTTTGAATGTTTCGTTTTTTGTTTACAAAATGCTCTTATGGCTTAAGGGTACCAAGATTTAACAAGGGCTAACACATTCTTCTTGTTCATCTTCCTTGAGACAGATGCGTCATTTGAGTCGATTATCGACAAGAGCAGATGCATGTGTTGTACATATATTGTGGGAAGGTGTTCAGAATGGTTAAGCGGGTGGGCAGGTTTAAGAAAAAGATGAAGAAGAAAGACGTTGTTAAAGAAAGAGCCGTTTCCGTCTTCCCGGTTCATTCTCTTCTTTCTTTTTCCTTGTTCGTGTTGGCCGTTACATGTTTACAGGAGGCTACTCCCAAGATGTTCACTAAGAAAATCAGGGGTACTTGAAGGAATTCTTCAAGACGGCTACGTGGACAACAAACACGATCCCTTTTCCTTCTCTGTGTAATAGACAGCCGTTACTATGGTTCCTTCGTTCGTTACTACTTCCTTCATATCTGTCTTAGAGATTTGGTCCTTGAGTTAGTAGCATTATTATATGAGACAGCTGGAAGTTTCACTGTGGTCCTGGTTGTGAGACTAAAGCAGTTGGCACTGCATCCTTGGATAACAGACGGCACGTATTTTCGGTTAGATTTCAATTTCGGTTGGTTATGGCATGGCTTTTAAGTACCACAACAACAATTGCAATAAGATGCCGTAGCAGGGTTGTTCAGAATCAAGTACAAGAAAGCAAAAGGGATGAGGTGAAGGAATCACTCTTGAGCAGATGAGCTTTCAAGCCTGCCTTACTGTTTATGTATGCAGAGTAGGTTTGTACATTAGGGCGTATAGTTTATGTTCCTGTGTGTGCATAACAGCTGCTGCTGCTGCTTCTGATGCCCCATCCAGATGATTATTGAGAGTTTTTCCATGTTGGATCTTGTGAGTGTTTCTATGTGTGCTGATATTAAGCTAGTATTAGTGAAGGCAGCATGTTATGAGAATTATTTGCTGGCCCTGAGGTTGTCTAGTCTAAAGATTGCTGAAGAAGCAGAAGAAGAAGATGCGATTTTGTGTATGCAGACTATGATTAAGAGAGTTCAATGGTTAAGAGTCCGTTGATGATGATATAGTAGTAGCTGGAGTAAAGGAACGAGTGAGTGAGACTTGGGAGGACTGACTACTACTGGTCCTACTGAGTCTTTATATAATTCATAGCTAGTATACACAGATAATTTTGGGGTTTGGCTGGTTCAGTTGCTAAAACATGTACCTTGAAGCACTGGAGTATATGATGCTAGTTACATTCCATGGAGTTTTATAACAGCAGCAACAACATACGCACAAAATACATACACACACTTCCCCACGAAGCTATGTACACATAGAGTTTTTAATGCTATTACACGCGACCGAGTGCAACTGACAGGATGTAAACGCATTCGGAGAGCCTGGACTGACTAGATTCTCTTATTCTTCTTTAGGATTGCAGCAACAGTCAGTTGAGTAGGTCTCTTGTTGTTGTCTCGTCGTCGCCGTTCTCACTATCTTTACATTATCTGTCTGTATTTCTCTCCTTGCACTATTTTAGTACATTATTATTCCATTACTATATTCGCAGAACACGGAACAACCGTACGTCTTACCCCGCAAATACATTTATAGCCATTATTATGCTCCGTAACGGTACGAAAGAATACTCCATCGTCGCTCATAATCACAAAAGCAATAGCCATATTAAGACTATAATTATTCTACTCAGCTGAGACTTAGCAAATTAATTTGCACAAAAACGGGTGTGCTTGACTGTGTGAGTGTGTACGAGAAAACATAACATTTTGACCGTGTGTGGAAAACAAATTAGCACATGGTCAGACACTGCCAAAATAATTATAATTATGTGGCCAAAATCAGTAATTAAGAGTGACATGGATATTTGTGCAAGACATACCACCATGATGTACGGACAGTATTTTTAGAGTGTGTGAACACTGGGAGGAACTCCTTTACTAACGACTTTTATATCAATCTGGGTAAGTGGCTGTCTTCTTTCTTTTTAGTGAGTCGCTTTTTAATGCATGCGGCTGATAAGAAGTCACCGCAGAGCTCTTCCAATATTGGCATGGTGTCGTCTTGACTGTATTTGATTTAACTTCAAAGCTCGGTCCTCCAAGTTAAGAAAAAATGAATATTCTTCCGTTGATGCCTATCATTTAATGTTGTCCACTGACCATATAGCAGTGTCTGGGAGCTTCCAAATTTGGTTCTCATAAGTAGTGCGGCTTTGTTTACATAGTAGTATCACCAAGAGAACATGTTAGAATGGTGGAAATACCACCGCCGCCGTGACCATGGGTGCAATCAGCGGCATCTTACCCCTTTGGGCCCCATAGTCATGTATCATCTGCAGTTTCTGTTGATGTACTACATGGAAACTTAAGTTATTTACATTCATAGAGATTATTATCTTAGATAATCTGTCGTTTGCAAGCCGCGGCTCACCATTTTACCTGAAGACAAAAGCGAAGGTGGGTATGGTCGTTAATGAGAATTTGATGAGGTGACCCGACACCAAGAGACTTTGCCTCTCTCTCTCAGATTGTGCGTGTAGGGAATTGGTTTAGATTAGTCAGCCATGTGCAGTTTCTGAAGAATCCGGGATTGGGCTACTGCAGTGCGAAACGGTCATAGTCTTGGACCAGGGGGACATGCTACTGGCCATTCATTTTTAGATGTATTTTTATAAATAAGAAGATGTAACACTACCTGCTCGACGGATTAGGATTCAGTTCCAGAGTAATACCGTAATACTACTACTGTACTGTACTATAATAATGTCTAAGGAGATATGTAAGGTAAAACTGACACCCTTTCCTTGGGCATTGGAAATGTACAGCATGACAAAATATGAAGGGGATTCAGTATTCTTGGTAAAGAAAGATTTCCGAGTCATGATTTTTCATACATTCTCAAAGTCAAGCAGGTGAAGAAGAAGTGAGTCATTGAGTCAGTTAATTTTGGTACTGAAGCTAGTCAAAAGGTCCCGGATTCTCTTTTTTCATGTCAGTCTGGATTGTTGTTTGCTGTAGAGATTCAGTTCAGGTGATAAGAACCGAGGAAAGTGTGAATTTACCTGTATTAGAGGTGTAACATTGCCATAACGATAAGGCTTATTTGAGGAAGATTCAGAATTAAAGACAGGGGTAAGTTTTCCAACCTATGATCATTGCCTAAGGAGTAATAATACGATAGTAACGTGTAAAATATTCGGCATGACACCTGCTCCGCGTTTCGTTTACGCCATAAGTGTAGCAGCGTCTTGCTTGCGTCCGATTATTATCGTCTTAATGTTTGCTGGTGGTAATGATTTTCCGTTTTAGTGGAGTATCATAATAACAAAGTAATTTTTTTATTACAAAAAATTGCAGTTACTTTAGGGCAAGTTAGGGTCAAACTTTCAGCAGCTGTGTTAAGGGGTTGATTTTAAGCAAGCTTTGAAACTTAAAATTCGGTCTGAAAAAAGAGTCCTAGAATTCAGAGTCCTTGCGAGGACATTCGTTTGCCAGATGGGACATTACAGAGTCTCTGTATTTGGCAATTAATTGCAGCCACATGCCTCTGTTAGGGAATATGAAAAAGCACGGTATTTGCCATAGTGGGTCATGCATATCGACTCATTCCCGTTAGAACAATCAAATGTAATTATGTAGTCGCTGGAAATATTATACACTTTGCCTGACACATGCTCCGGTCATTGCTTTCATAAAATAACGGAAATCTACGCAGCCTTTGCTTACCGTGCCTTAGTATTAGCTTAATTTACACGGTCCACAATGGTTACGCGCATCTGCTCATAGTTGTCACAATGGCAGAAAAATTTCCTCAGTTGACCTTCAGTAGTGGTGTGAAGTTTACCAGAAAATTGGACTAGAATTCCAAAGAAGTGTTCAATGGCTTGAATATGCACGCACCGTCTTATTGAACACCTTAGAGCTACTCATCTTAACGGCCTCAGCCGATCATGTTAAAGCTCATACTTATATACGGACGACCTCCACACCTTATGTTCTTTCCAAACTGACTGAATGTTATCCGATTTACCTACGATTTTAGAAGTCTTTAGAAGGTTTACGCCTCTGGCATTGTATTCCTCAAACTGTTGCTCTTTCGTAGCATCAGCGGTGATTAGCATAGTGACTATGTGATGAATGAAAAAGGGGAAAACTGTCACGAGAGAATTTTGCCGACCTGTTCTAAAGCGGTTTTATATGTATACTAAAGTTCAAGAGCAGCTGGGTTTTCTTGTCATTCACAAGAATAAGGAAAAGGTGATGGCTATAAGAGAAGACCATGGATGCATTGTTGTAGCTACAGATGCAGTTGTGTCTGTGTGTGTGTGTGTGTGCTTGGAAATGCAACATAGCTACTTATGGTTGCACATTTGAGGTATGTTCCGATTGCAAATCTTTGACATTATTCTCACCTCAAGTTTTTGTTACATACTGAGGGGTAAGGATGGGAGGGAATAAAAGTTGTATAAGGTAGGGCGAGGACAGAAAGAGAGAGAGACAGACAGAGACAGAGGGAAATAGCAAAGAGGCTATAAAACATTTACTATAGAAGCTGCATTTTGTGATAATCAGAAGGATGAAGAAGGGAAAGGTAGCTTTTACAATTTTTTCTGTACTCTCTGCAGTCTTGCATCTTTCTAATAGCTTGCAGTAGCATAACATAAGATTGCTCAGAAGGGCGAATGAGCAGCTGCCGGAGAAAAGAAATTATTACACTATTTGCATTAAAATCCAGGGATGGGCCTTTCTCTCGAAATTATGCGAACGGTGTATGCCATGTGCTTTGCAGTTGAGTCAGTTTTGGTTGCATGTACAAATCAGCGTGAAAGATATATCCTTCCTTTCGTATGTACATGTACTTGGTGTCGGTTATAAAGTAAGGGCCGAAGGAGAGGACCAAGGAGGACATGTAGGGACTTTTATATATAAATATACTTAGCGGGTAGCATGGCTAAAGTTCAATTCAGAGCGGACGGCACGTGCTGAAAAGAAAAGGAATTTTTTCTACATGTGAGGTGCGTGCGTATAATAAATGTTCATAGTTGAAAGTATAGTAGTACGAAACCAAGGTGTAACCAGGTGTACACAGTCGTAGTGAATGAAGAAGAAGAGGAGGGTTTCATCTGTTTCGTATATGAAAGGTTTGCCGTCATCTTTGGATGTGTGTATACTAGGGCTTTAGAAGCAGGGCATGTGCCAACTATGAGACAGAGAGAGAGAGAGAGAGACAGGGGGAGAAAAAAAATAAAAGAATTTCATCTTCCCCTTTTTTTCTTCTAGCCAAAGTACTACTAGTAGCAGTAATTCAGGCATTTTAGGATCCTCACCTTGATCATGTACTTACTTATCCTGCGCTTTAAATATAATCAAGATACGGGACTGACTGACTTAAGCATGTATATGTATACGAGTATCAAACTGAGATTCATTTATTCCACATGATGTAGCGGGTAAAAGTAGACTTGAAGAGGGAAATAGAGAGAGAGAGAGAGATTGAAAAACTATGAGCAGCTGAACAAAGGCTGGACGGCTCCTTGAATACGAACATATGCTTTGTCCGATTCCCCCATGTCTGTGCTAAGTTTATAATGGAGGGACACTCTAGTCACGTAGCTAGTAGTGTTTCCAAACCATTAAGACTTTATATGTGTAGTATGTATTATTATGCTTCTGTTAAGTTGAACTTGTGTGGTGATCAGGTTCTAACGATGGTCCCGCTTCTGAAAATATGTGGCTCTAAATGTCTATACTTTCCCTACAAGGGGTCCATGACTCCGGCTGCTGCTGCTGCTATTCCAGTTGTATGACTTGTTAAGCGGGACCAGAATACTGTGGGTACATGTGCCTGATCAAGCTACAATTGAACCTATTCAATCCTGTGGAACGTGTAATCAATTTACTTATGTGTGCAATAGCAATGCATCAGCGAAGGGGGTTTCCCTCATAGCGTCACATGTAGCAATCATATACACCAACAACGGATTCTACACGATTATTTCCAAAATGCTTCATGGAAGCAATACCCTGGTGCCTGCCTGTACTTGGGGCTACCGAGGAAAACTGGTTTTGTTGTACAATAGCCAGTTCCTACTTGAATCCCTATACTTAGGGATGCTAATAAATGCTGCAGGGCTCAAGAGGCACGCTTTACTTGCGAATGATCGGTCTCTTTGCTTAATAACAAAAGCAGAAAGTAAAATGTTTACGGCTATGGAGGTTATGTATTGATCAGATGACCCGACCCGTCGATGTTGTGGAGAGGGAGCAGTACCGGGAACAGTCTGTTGCTTACTAATAGTAAATTGGATTGGAAGAAGTGTGCCTATTTGTGTGCGTTCTTGCACAACGGTTGCAATACCACTACTACGGAAACAGTAAGGGCTAGACATCCGTATGTTGCGAAATGTGGCACTCCAGTTTATGATCCATCGGTAGATAAAACACCCGGCTCCCGGGTAGTGGTTTGGAATTCATGCTACACAGGGGTGGTTGAGGCTAGTCTGCACTTCTCTGACCGGATTCCGTTATGAATGAATGAGTGAGGGGAGTGTAAATGTGTGTGTCTGTTGTTATTTTAACCCAAGTTAGGAGAAGCTGTTGATAAAACTGATGACGGCAAACTCAAGCCGCATGCTCCTCCTCTGATACGGATGTACAACATATGGACAAGGTCCGTAATGGCAATTAAATATGACAGACCAGTGTTTGCTCTCAGTATACACCTCACGTAACAGGAATGAAGGATTGTATTAAAGGAAACGGTTTTGAAATTCATGCAAAGAATCTGCTGTAGTTTTCTCTAGGGTCGTAGAGACCACAAGGTAGAAGAAAGTATCGAAACTGCTATCAGCCACGCTAGGGCTTCTGTCGTATGGCTGACAGGCTGAATTTTTTAACTGTTTACATCATCATTCATGGTCATACTATAGAGTATCAGTTAATTACTTGTGCATACTTACAGTTACTTTTATAACTCCCCTTCCTCTATTGCTGATTCTATCCAATAAAACAGCTGCTGCATTTCGTATTGATGTTGGGGAAGCCCTCTTTGCTTGCCCCTACAGTTTTTTTTAACTTGCTGCATTATACATACGTATAGGCATTCTCGTACGTCAACTTGGAGACTATGGAGACAGAAAAACTAATAGCGCATTGAATGGTGCAGCTGCAGAGTACACTCACCCTTGACTTAATTATTTGTTGGGTACTTTTAAAATTTGCGTAACCATGGCGACATTGACATTGCAATGGAACTTGCGCTGAAAAAAATTCTGTATTCGTTTCAAATTTAATGCAACATTTATGGTTACTATATGGAGCGTCATTCAATTCAACGACGGACCTGTTTTATTGCAATTCTTTCTTACAAATGAGCCCCGTTGGTACTGTAAGATTTAGACAGGACGGTGGTTGTGGCTTCTGGCGAAGGAGGAAAAGATAAAAAGTAGGCTAGAATGAAACTAAAAATATGCTCGTAGGCCACATAGGGTTGGTTGGCCAGTATAATGTCCGTTCCTTTAGTGGTACCTTCCCGTCTCCTTCATTTCTGTAAATTGACCACTCTGTTTCGTAGTAAAGCTCGTAATGAGCGACCTTGTACTCCTGCCAGGAAGTGTATCAGCGGTGTGCCTTTAAGAATGAACTCCATCCATGTCAAGTGAAGCGAGCTTCAAGGCTTCAGAATGATATGAAGGAAATAGACAAGAATTAGAGAGGATACATTGTGCATATGAGGGATCCATTGTTAATGAACAGCTTTGCGTTAACAAGTAATGGTCTTGTAAATGTTCTCTCTCTGTCCAGTACTCTGTCGGCCGACACAGTGAGCTGACCATATACTGTTCTCTCTCTTTTTCTGACATGTCCGCACATAATGTTTTAGGAGCCCTTCAGTTCCCCATACATTTTTGAGCTTCTACTTCCTTTTCAGATATAATTTACAGCTAAGTTAATTCCTTTGGTTACTAGTATACTATTCCATGGAAGTTATTTTTATGCTGATCCGGTAATCGTAACCTGGCCTTTGGCCTGACGAGCAAGAAGACAGAAAGAAAGAGACATGGGGAGAGAGACAGAGACTTGAAGCAGTATAGGGGAGCAATAACCATAATTTTACACAGTTGATTGCATTTTCATCTAGATCCTTACGAACCCCAGCAAAGAAGGGTGTGCTGCTGCAAAGGGCCAGTTTTTCACTGAAATTCAGTAATAATTGAATCCAATGAAAATTTATAGCTTTATGGGTTACCCTCTGGAATGATGATAGTAGAGCAACTTTTTTCTTTAAGGTTGCTAATGCATCTTTTACTGGGAAGGACTTTAGGATTATGAAGGAGAGAAATCTTGCTCCTCGGTTTCTGTCTCACTCGTGGAGGAAACCTTGAAAGGATGCGGCCGTTGCATTTGTAATTACAAGGCCACTCTAAGAATGCATGTCAGACCTTGGAATTCTTTACTACTGCATCTTACATTATGAGATGCAGCTGCTTCAGTATCCAATTCATTATGAAGGCTTATCATGGGCTGTTTATGCAGCTCATCACATAGCTGGACACATGCATAATTATAAACAGGTACAGTTTACTAGTCGGGTAGAATAGCATACCGTGTGACACGTACAGTTTCTGCCGGTTAGCTCCTCACAATGTATTCATTCAACTCCATCCAAGTCAGTTACCGATTGACCTGAATGTCTGTCTAAATCTATTATTATGAGATAAACGGTAGTCGGCAGTATTGTTTACCTACCTAATTGTACCAACTTGTGCCGTAATCTTCTTACCCGAGCCAGTTACCCGCCGGTCCATCATAAAAATGCCATGCCAATGAATGACACTTGACTTCATTCCCGCCCCTCCGTCCTGTGTGCAAAGATAAGTAAGCTTAGTTATTTGATGATAAAATATTATCAGCGCAAATGTCGTCGTCCTTTAGTACTTGCAGATCTCATTCATTTTGGCGAAATAAGAATCAGGTCATCCTCTATTTGCATTGATTGTTTTGACTCTCCTCAACAAGACGCAAGTTAGCTTTATACATCATCATGTCATCAGTATCAATGTACACTGCCTGTGTATGTGTATATATCATTTGGGCAAACATTTTGGCGAACATCTGGAGCCGAATGTAATTTACTATGTAAGCAGCATGATTATTCTGCAAATCAGAAATGAGATTAGCCTGTGCTGTGGAGGGGCTACCTTGTCTAATAGATATTATTGTTATTAACTCAAAGTAGGTGTCCAATGGCTGTAATAATCTGAGAATTGATCCAATTTTTTAATGCCTTGAGGTGGATTTTGGGTCACAGTGACGGTTAACACCTCTTTTTTGGGGGGAATGAATGGGTTATAAGAGTTTTAGGACTTTCTTGTATTAACTCTTCATCTTAATGAACCCAGCAGGAGTTTTATTTTTTACTTTTCCTTCTTCGCAAGTTAAGCCCTATGAGGATTTGCTTAAAATGTTCAGTATGCTTTCTTGCACTCTGACCACCACCAAGAGAGTGTACAAAGCCGGCATTTTTATTGTTCCAACTGCTTTATGATGGTAGCTTAAAATTTTTCCAGTTTCTAGTAAATTATTAGTGCATGTACGTGGATGTTTAATATATGGACTTGTGTACAACAGGACAGTAGTAGTGAGAGGTTTAAATAGAAATGCGAAAGAGCTCCAAAGTTGCTCGCAACAGTTCTGCAGGCTGAAAAGATTCCTTTGGACTCGAGAGGGTGAGATGGGGTTCAGTGTAGCTGGGCCAGTCGACAAAGAAAGACGGTGTGCTCAGGACGGCACTGCCAGTACACATTACAACAATTTGACTGTGTCATCATCGTTGCATTTTTAGGAAAATTTTATCGCTAGTAAACTTTGTTGTTCTCATTATTATTCTAGTCGACAGGCAGCAATAATTTCACATTAAATGTACTGATTTTCCGCAATATTTTACGGATTTGTCTGAGAACACGTGTTTCCCATAAAGTTCTTTGTTAACGTGGGTGATGTGGTGCGGAATGTAGTTTTCTTGTACTAATATTTTACTTGGAATTTTTTCAATGCCTGTCATGGAACTTGGATTGTAATAATTAATACGAATGAAATGCTCAACCTGGTTTACTGTCCAGACCTTGTCCGAGGCTGTTAGAACTAGTTATTATTGGTCTCCTTGTGTTCGGAAGGAAGAAGGAGAGTGTGGTCGTAATCAAGTGTGAAAGTGATTGGCATTTTGCTGGAGAGCCTTTTTGTGTGCAAATTATTTTGAAAAAAGTGGCTGATCAATGGCAGGCTTCTAAATTGAAACATAAAATGAATCGATTCGTGCATTTATGACGGGGTTTTAAGGTAATTGAACTGAGAATGTTTTCCATGTTACTTGCTGTAGGCAATGTGTGCATGTAGTCTCGAGAAAATTCGAAAGTGGTCTGTGTGAAAATTATTAGTGATATGTATGGAAGATGTTACTTAAAATTTTAGATGACTTGAACAACTTTTTCGTTGAAAATTATTGGTATGAGGGAAGTTTTACGCGGGTTGGATGGGAAGTACTGTGGCGTTGTGTACTTTTTGCGTAATAAATGAAATGCGTAATTTGCAAATGAGGCTTGGTTTGCATTATGTTGCGAGCGGAATCTTATTTGTTATCTTTTTTTTGTTTACAGCCAGACAGTCAAAGGAAGGAATCTTTTTGGAGGTTGCAGTAATAACGTGAAGACGACAATGGATTGGGAAAGCATGTTCGGGAAGAAGAAATCGTGTGAGGATGAGGAAAATGATTCCATGTAAGTTGACATTTCATTTCGGATGATACATTTGATCAAGAGCTATCTAAGTTTTGTTATACTGCCTGCCAGAGGATAAAAAAGTGCGCCATGCAAAGTTTGATAGGAGGTATTTACCACCTGTTGAATGTAAGAGAGAGAGAATGTCTGGGGCACGAAACAATTCCTGCTATGGTCAATGTTTACTTACTTTCTGTCGCGTATACTTCCCTGGAAAATTTTGAACGGAATGCTTGAGGAAATTTGGGTAGGGGTATGATTTAGAGGCTGCGAGTTTCAACACTGCAGCCCATCCTCTCGTATGATCAAAACTCGAAGCGTAGGCAGTGAGAATGTTTTGTGAATTTCAAACAAATAAGTACTATAATGCTGGAATGTTTTGCTTTGCAGCATGGAAGTCGCGCCAAAGACTCCGTTCTCAAGGAAACCGCTCCAGGATGTCAATGAAAGAGTTTCGGTGAGTATCAGTCACTTGTCAGATATGAGGAATGTTTGCAATTCTTTGAAAATAATGCTGTAATAATACATTTTAGGCTTCGTGGGGAAGGATTCCGTCATTCAAGAGTCCGGAGAAGACCATTGAGCACATTGAAGACTCTCAAGATAGCGGAATCTCATTTTCTCCATCACGTTATCGTATCAAAAAGTTGGCAAGGAGAGGTAGTAGCAAGCCATTATCACCGGCGAGCTCAATTTCCAAGCCCGCAAGTTTTGACAGTGTTGAGGAAGACATGGACGTCGGGGATGTGTTTGATGAGGTAATCGCATTTAATTTTGTCTTATTTTCCTTGTGAGTAAGTGAAAGCCGTGTTTAAACGGGGATGTAATGACGTAGGAGCAGTTTGAACTACCAACCATACCGGATGTTCCGAACGTCCCGAATTCAATTACTTCTTTGCTGTGCGGTCAAATCAAGAACGTGCCAATCGAGTATGACACTGAGAACGCAGAGGTCAACAAAGAAAATTTCCAGATACGCCGCGCTATTCCTCGTAGACTTGGCTTTCATGCTGATGACTGCACCACTCCAACGAGCAGCAAGGTATGTCTTTCAAAAGTGAACTGTAAACTATCTGTGTTCTGTTGCTATATCGCTGAACTTTTGTTGTAGACCTACGAATTGTTTAAGAGGCCTGGTACTCCCGGAGATATTTGGAGCCCTTCAGGTCACAAACGTATAAAATCTGTTTCAAGTGGAGAACTCCCGTCAAATGGAAATCGACTGAAGCTCAACAGTGAAGAAGCTAGTAGTGATGATGATGCTAGTGACATGGATCTCGATAAGTCCTGGGAGGCTCCGAACCCGAGGGCTAAAACATTTCATCGATCTCAGTCAGAATCCGCCGTATCCATAATGAAAGCAGTTGAGCGAAGTAAGCTTTCAGCAACCGACGATTCCCAAACCAGCTGTTACAAAGAGAGAGGCTAAATTTTATTTTGCTTTATTTTCTAGTTGACGGTGACTCCATGCTCATTGGAGATGCATCCAAGCGCTATGTCCTTCCTGTAATCACGCAGGGGAAACACAAAGACTTGAAGGAAATCACGCCTACAACCCTGGTGAAGTTATTAAATGGAGAGTACAGCCATGTGGTGGAATCGTTCGAAGTCATTGACTGTCGGTATCCGTACGAATACGAGGGTGGTCATATAAAAGGTGCAATTAATATCCATACGCAGAAACAGCTTCACGAGAAATATCTCGTAAGCAAGGAAACTGTCACGGCCACAAGTACACCAAATCCCACTGGGCGTCATATCCTTCTATTTCATTGTGAATTCTCGTCACAGCGTGCTCCAGATTTGTAAGTGCAATAATTTAGTGATAAAAAAAGCATCATATGCATGTTATTAATCACTGCTTGTTTTCCTATCCCAGATGTAGATTTTTACGGGAGGCTGACCGCAAGTGTAACAGAGATGCATTCCCTAATCTTCACTACCCGGAATTGTACATAATTCATGGGGGATACAAAGCGTTTTTCGAGTCCTACAAAGAATACTGTGTACCCCAAACATACCTGGAGATGGCAGACCCAAGACACACGGAAGCCTGTCGATTGCATAAAAGCAGGTCCAAAACAGAGGTTGTCCCCATTAAGTCAAGTGCAGTTTCGCAACCTAAGCCTCGGAAACCTGCACCGAAGAAGTTCTGTATCTAGCAGCCGCAACAGAGCGTAGTCGAAAATGTTTGTTCTTATATTCTTCTCAGCTCAGTTATTTATCCAGACTGTTTCCAGAGAATTGCAAATTGGAGCAATATCCCAGTACCCACTAAAGTTCCTGTGTAACATCTTGTATGGCTGTCGAGAATTTGAATCTGTCAGAAGCACAATGAGTACCATGGTACTTCATCATCACATTTGATGAACCCCCTTTATACACATTATGGTTTTCCTAACTTGTAATCGAGTCCTTAATAGTTCAGTCTAGCCCACTCGGATACCCGTTTGTCTAACAGTTTTCCCTGAACAATGAACAGCGGCAGATACTTACTTCATTATAAAGATTCAAAAGGCAAGCAGCGATAGAACAACTTGATAAAGTTTCAGTTTACCATTCTTGCCTCATTGAGCTATCCAGGTTCTATCGGACAACCTGTGTTCATCCCACAGTGGGACCTAATGACATCTCATATGCTTTATTTAAGAAATTATTTTTATATTTGTATTAAATAACAAGCAGTAGCATCTTATTACTAGAGCTATGCCAGAAATGAAAAAAAATGTCAAGTACTTACACAATGGCACACCAATAAGTGATTCCTCCGCTGGGCTGCAAACAGTTAAAAATTATTTAAAGTGTACAAACGTCTATAGAGTTTAAAGGAACTGCCATATTGATAATAAGAGCTGATGTTCAATCATTTTTTGTTACTAAATATTATTTCATATGAAAGACGATAATAACAACGTGGTTATTATTTTGGTTACGCTTACATGTATTTAAACCTCGTAAAGCATTTATATGGTTTTAATATTCTTGATCGTGAAAGAATATTTTAGCGTTTATTTGTGTTACACACCCAAGCCCAGGCGACAACATTATTACGATGTCCCACCAATAATTAATTGCATGTTCATAAAAGATAAGTCGCGCGCAGTCTCGTATTTATTTACTGATGATTTATTTATTTTATACATATTTCAGTGCCGTTTTGCCGCGAGCAAAAATGTCTCAAGACGTCTTCTGTTGTTTTATATGTTCATAGGAAAAATTCTTTCTTGTCTTTTATATCTCTGATAAGATTTTTTGTACAACTTTGTATATTGTTATCTCCATTTCTCTCTATATAGTACCGTTTGAGGGATTTTAAGTTTACTACCATAACATATAGGCATAATAATCATTTCAGAGCCAAAAAAGTTCAGTGACTTTAATAATAATATACATATTATAGTAATTCTAATAATACTACGGTATGTAACGTAAGCCATAGTAAACTTTATGTTGATCATTGTAATAATAATAATTTCTCTCATACTGGAGTATCCTATATTTCCTGTTGTTGGAGCTCTCTATAATACATGACATTACCCATTTTCTGTTTCATTTATATATTTTTAGCCTTAAGGTTCATTCAGTAACAGTGTGTATCTTGTCCTTGTCCTTACCACCTGGTTTATATACTTCTCTCTCACTCATAATAGCTACTCTTGTAAATTGATTTCTCATAATACAGTTAATTGTCTGTCTTGTGTGTGTGTGACGTTGTGTGCTCTTTTCGCTGTGGTTCATTGTGGTGAAAAATTAAAATATAAATATTTAAAAATTAATTGAACATTGTGGTCCTTAGTATTTCGCATGTGCCTTTCACCTTAATTGTTTCCTGTCCCCAATGACCTTGGGGACAAGATAGCCATTATACAGATCTCTCTCTCTCTCTTTTATGACCACTTATGAGATATGCTACATGACTTGATGGCATAGGTGACTGACTTGAGTCCTGGCCCTTGGCATAACGAAACAGCTATACATACGCCTAAATTCCAGGGAGCATGTACCGCCCAGGGGTACTTTAATCTCCAGCTCAGTACCATATGCATACTTTGCATCCAGGCCTCTCAGTTTTCTTAAGTTGGGTTCAGAAAGGTGGCAAAATGGGATTTCTGATCATAGTTGTTGAAATGCATATATTGTATACATAATTCATTCATTCATTTCATTCATTCGGCTGCTGTCAACCTGTCAATGTGCTTCGCGGTCGACAGTATAAACTTAAAAGGACTCAACGGCTACTTTGGATTGGCTCGCTATATGCCCCCAGGCATTCCATCCACTGGGTTTATGTTTACAATTGGAGCCAGAGAGCCAATACTAGAACGGAGGGAAGCTTTTAATGTGCAACGTTCTGGCCGTTACAAATAATACGCTCAGGCGGCTCAGGTCTCAGATGTTCCTGTGAAATCCTCTAGCAGTTGAGCTTCGGGGTAACAAGAGGAATTTTGTCCAGAATTTGCTGGATAAATCGACTTTGTGCCATCTGCAACCGTTCCGGAGGTCAGAGCTGACCTCATCTTAAGGCGTTTGCCTGTAATTTGGTGATGACCGTGAAGAACTCTACGTAAGTTTTTAGCCTTCTGTTCACGAAATTATTTGGGCTTAGCTGTGAAAGTGAAGTAATACGTTTACTAATACACTTACACCAGGTAACTGACAAACTTAGGGGAAATTGGGATATGGCAATGGCTTCATACGCTGTGGTGATCGTTGTCCTCACCGTGCTGTCAATTAGCTCTGTGGTACGCATGGAAGAATCGGTAGCGACTTATTCGTCAAAGCTGGGATCCCGAGAGGAAAGTGGGAAGAAGATAATGGATGAAATCATGACGAGGTCAAAGGTGCCACGGTATGGCGAATGCTGGACGGCTGCATTGGAGGACCTTAAAGTTGCATGCAAAATTATGGATGCGGAGATGCAATCTAAGCTGGCCTTCGCCTTTACATCCTGCTTCGTGGAAATGTTAGGATTTCCACCTTATTTGTGTGACAAATCAAGTCGGATGGAAGAGTGTATTAAGCATTTGGATCAACGGGGCTATAATACTTTCTTGGAGTACTTTCTTCATACGCAGGATATGTGCTTTTTCCTAATGAATCAAGTGTGGCAGGAGGAGACGGATAGAACTGTTAACAAGTAAGGAAATAATGACGGGGAGAGGCATGAAGTCATGTAATTTTTTAGATGGATGGTTTTCATCATTTCTGTATTTTTGTATTTCCAGCTTGGCTTCGGCAGCACATGGAGTGACAAAGCATCTTGAAGTTAGTATTCATACGCAAGATAAAATTTTGGAATCCCAGCAAGAATCTTTGAAGGTGCAGAGTAACATGGTGAAGGATAACAATGCTCTTTATCAGACTGTTCTAAGAGTCAAACAAATTTTCGACGAATTTCGGTAAGTTACATGAGTTGCAATACAAGAGTATGCAGTAGCGGTGAGTTAATTTATTCAGGATAAAAATGCATGCTGTTTTGTTGTTTAGCTTGTCTGTTGACAACCATCAGCAGATATTCATGGGGATTTTCGAAAAATTAGAGAAGATGCAGCTGTTGGTCTCATGGATCCAAGGAGAAATGTCTTTGTTGGATATGTTCGGCTTTTATGCGGCCGCACTCTTTTTCGGATTTTTAGTAACGACACCTCGGTGGACGAGTGAAGCACGATTTCCGCTCATCATTTTAGTCACTACAGCGTTCATGGTGGAACGATTCCTTTATAACCGTTTGCTGGCTCACGAGTACACTCCGGTAATGCTTCGTCGTTATGTGTTTTAATTTCGTAATAGGTGTCGTTTATCAAGTTTGAGTTAAATAATTATTGTTTTCTTGTTTGCAGGACGAAATCAGTCTTTGGCTGTGGTACTTTCGACGCTGTGCTGTAACCGTCGGACTTATAGTGTGTATCATTACTGGCTGGTCGTATCGCAAGGTTGACAGTGACTTACATGGCAAGCTGGACAAATTAATGCTCATGCTGATGGAAAGTAAGTATTCGGTGTATATTTTACTCGTGTATACAATAAATTATTGTAATGAGATCGTTCATTATTTCTATGCTTCCATAGGGAATAAGCCTATTGGTGAAGTAATTAAAGAAGTTCGTGCGGCGGAGATTGAAGAAGACAGCAGTAAAAGTAGCGACACAGGATCGGATACATCTGATTTTTCCAGAGATTCTGAGTCTTCCGACAGTACCTCGGTTGAAATTGATCCATCCGAGGCAGATGAACTTCGTCGTGACGTAATTCTGTACAGTCGTAATAAAGAAAATTTACCGCTGGGAGTCAAGAATAAGGTGTTCGATGATGATCTCCCCAAAGGACCTCCAGTATTGACATCGACACCCAAAGTAAGCATTCAGCGATTTTCACGCCTATATATGTAACAATTAACAACTTTCAATGTGTATATTAGGATCAACAGGCATCAACAAGTCGGTACAACCTACGTGTGCGAAAAGTGACGCCTAATCCGATTGTGAACAGCGAATCACCAAAAGAGTTTGCTCGGAAAGTTATGAAAACCGGAAGCTCCTTCGGTGGAAAACGGGGAAATCTTGATCGGTCATCATTTTTCTCCTCTGCAGATGAATTGTGATTTAATTTGTAATGTGAACAGTGTCTCTTACGAGAAGAATTTTATTTTCATCGGGAATGTTTTT
>JAQFYD010000059.1:0-35441 GCA_034694225.1 Bourletiella hortensis | reverse complement strand
GCAGCGCTTTCTATGCTGTGCATCGTGGGTTCTGAGTGTTACCGCCTGGGACAGGCGGATACAGGGCACCGCTAGTAATAATGACAAAGTGGTATAAATAACATTTAAAAAACTTGTCCACTCCATGAGGACCCACAAAAAATAATAATATAAGTGACAGCTTAAAAATGTGACCTGCAATGACGATGCTGATGATGAGAAACGAAGTGGGAGTGCTCCCAAGATTCTAGACAATCTCGTCATAACATTGAGGCCATTGTCACTTGCAAGTTGGATGCGTCTGTAGCTATGTGTGTATCATGGACGAGTAATAAGAAAATAAATGATGTTTTTTTC
Organism: Bourletiella hortensis; assembly: GCA_034694225.1. NCBI lineage: Eukaryota > Metazoa > Arthropoda > Collembola > Symphypleona > Bourletiellidae > Bourletiella > Bourletiella hortensis. The sequence continues at coordinate 35,105 of JAQFYD010000059.1, read as the reverse complement.
TTGCAATAATAATAATTGTAGTTGAATAGAGAAAGAACATTGTAACAAGATGATGATGAAGCATGTAAAAAGAGATCCCCTTCTTCTCCCCCATTATTTTCCTGCCATATAAGGAACTTGAGCAAGTGGCTGAGTTTATCTATGAGGAAGAAGGGCTGGCTTGAACTACATAAATTAAAAGGGGAATATATATTATTCTCTCTTTTTCCTTTACCCCATGTTTCTTCCCAACTCTCGGCTCTTGTTGGCTTCAAATCCTCTCCATCTCCTCCTTTTGGACCATCTCTTCTCCAACTTTTCGGACTGCCCGAGAAAATCTTCATGCAGAACATTTTTTTATCACTCAAAAACAGCACTCTCTTTCACCCTTGTAGATTCCCTGCGTCTTCTTGTGCGAGTATAATAAAAGCTTCTATAACTTTATTTTTTTCCTCCCTTTGAAATAAAAACTACAAAGTCCCTCTGTCGATTTTACAGAATCAGTTTCAAAGTGAATTTTCAAGGAGCGTTGTTCCAATCAGCCTTGTGATATTAAAACACCCGCATTCCACTCCCCCACCCTTTTTATCCTAATCATCGTCATGAGCGTGTGTCTTGAAAGAAGATTTATTGAGCGTCTGTGTGTCAAATTATTATCATAACCACTGCAGAATGTTTAATAAGGGGTTGGTTGCTCCCACAACTGACTGAGTGAGTGAGTGAGTCCTCCTCTAATCTTTATTCACTATATCATCTGCCTCGAAGCAGCAATATAAACAATTTGGAAGTGTCTGTGAAAGCGTTTCATCAGCAACTTTTATTCTTCCGTAGAAATTATTAGTCATGCCTCCAGCAATCAATCCACACAACAACAAGCTTGAATGCACCGATTCATAATCCATACGCTTATTCTGTTAAAGCCAAATAGGACCAGTCTCAACCTCTCTCTCTCTCACTGTCTTTGCATTAACAACATATACTTTCATCCCCTATTCAGTTCGAATAAATAATGCACTTTTTTCGCAGAACAAACACCAATGGAAGTCTCCATATTTGGCAAGTTGAACATTCTATTCAATGAAATAGAGATGTAGTAAGTCTCATAATGAGGAGAAAAAAATCTCTTGTTTCTACCAGTAGTGGATTGCAGGCATGAAGAATTCCACAGGCAATTCCAATGGCTTCGTCTTCGCTCAGTCTTACTGTTAATCAGACTCTGTGAACACAATTATTTTGGTAGAAACATACACCAGTCTCACAGCAAGTTGTTGCAATCAGTCTATACACTTGACAGGATCAGAAAAACCAAGTAGTGACAAGTAGTCCCAATTTTTTGTAACGTAGAAAATGCGAACACGAAGTGCTGTAGCAATGCGATGTCTAACTTAAGACAGAGATGCGAATAATGTGACACGTATTTGGCTAATTACTGGCTTCTGCCAAAAGGATTGAATGCAAAGCACTGCTGGCTGGCTGGAATGAATAGCAAATGAAAGTCAAAGTGAGACTTGGAGAAATTTTCAGTCACTCTGCAGTTGTAAAGTTACTGAAAGATGCGTTTACATGCGTTTGACACTGCTGAGGCTACGAGCAAAAAAGCGGTACGTCGTCTACGCAGGGTTCACGGGCATACTACAATACCCGGTTTCACTCCACGGAGGTATAGACCTGACTTGAATCCAGCAGCAGCGGCTGTTGGAACATGCGTCCTTCTTCCATTTAAGGTTTCATTCTCTCCTACTCACTGACTTTTTTTAGCTGTTTTCCTTAACTTTATCCAGGTGGTGGTTTTCATCATGTAAATAGCCACTCCAATTCACCTCTCACATATTATTATTAATGAGCAGCCTGAGGTTGCCGTAGTTTGCGTGAAAACATGAGACGATTCAGGATACAAAAGACGAGACATGATCGTAACGTAGAAGTATTTTAAATTTACGGCTTGAATGGAAACAGAGCAACAATGAATTTGCATAATGCATCAAAGAATCTTCCTCACAAATGCCATAACAATGGCCTGCAAAGTTGACTATGGGATTGGAGGGTTTTAAAGCCTTGCTGCGTGGAGCCTTTCGTATGTTATCAGAGCAAGTGATGGCTGGTTGGTTGTTGCTGTGGTGGAGAAGTTGCGGATGATGATTATGATTAAGGTAATGTAGATGAATCTTGTTTATTATAAGACAAAAGAAAGGCAAAGTAATGATGGCAGTTGTGGAATCAAGAAAGTTTTCCAACCTGCATATGCAATGAGACTACGTGCAATAAAATCCACTGTCAAGCCGGTATCCATGCATTTATATGTCTCCTTCGGGGCACATTATCCCAGAAGAAGAGGAAAGCCGGCGGTGGAAGTCATAGTGATAAAATAGTGAGGCAGTTTCGAGAAGGAGGAAGAGCTCACCTTTAAATTACCTCGAAAACTCTTTCTGTACATTATGAATCCGCAAAATTTTCAACAAGTCTTCCACAAATTTCATGTGCACTCACAGTGTGGATGAGAGGCCACTTGCATATAATTAACGTGAGAGCGGTCCTGAGGGCATTCCCAACAGAATCGTATCTTTCATACTCTTTCCCTCCCCTGACAGCCACAACCAATTCTGAATTGTTCCCCATACGCACACAAAGAATTTTAGCTACATTCCTTCTGCACTGAAAAAAAACAATCCTTTGGCAATGTTCCTCAACCTTTCCCCTCGTAAGACTGGTCAGTCAATTATAAATCATGTAAAATATGTTATCAAACTGCAGCATGATTTTTGCCGAATCCTAATCGCATTGCTGAAGGGAATTATTATTGCTGGCGCAGTCACAACAATAACTGGAAGCTACGTGTCCAAAGTAAGCCGCATCCACCCAGAGTCATCAGCTTCTTGGCATCTCAAAAGTCATAAATTCAGCGTCATAATTTTCAGTTTAAGTACCTCACAAATGCAATATAAAGTTCAAGTTCAGTCTTTCCAACTTCGCATTAAAGAAATCTAATGCTGCAATAAAGTCACGGCTACTTTATACTCAACTTTCTTCTACCACATTTCTAACTGCAACTCCAAACAAACTGGACCTAACTGAAGTAAACTGTGCAGCATCTGCAGCAATAATATGCATCTTTTGCTCCCAAAACAGAATCCCTTCCCAACGTCACGTTCGCACATACTTTTCTGACACTTTACTAGCTACTTTCGGGGCTAAAATTACGACAAGGAAATATTTAAAGTGTGATTAGAGCCTTTAATTGCTGCACCAAATGAAAGTCGTTGTCTTCGCATAGTCGCAGAATTATCTCATAGTTAACCTGAAACAAGGGAGCAGCAGTTTTAGAACGACTGCCCAGCCCACACAGAAGCAGGAGGCATGAGGCACCAGAGGGAAAGAAACGTTTTCGCCTGTACGCACCACCAGCTGTATCCCATCATTCAAGCATTTCTCCGACCACTTCCTCTTTCCCTTTCTTCTTACATTCCCCATCCGACAAGAGAAGCAGAGCATCGTCTTAGAAGATGGGCAAAAATAATTTCTCAAAGTCAGCACATACTGTGTAAGAATCCATCCCCTCCCTCCATCATCATCGCAGAGTCATCGACATGGGAAACCACGGGAGTACTTGAGTACTATTCGTAGCCATTTCTATTGTCATCCCTCCACACTACTTACTCTTGCTTTATATCCTAAAAAAATCCACTGTCTCTTTCTGAGCAAAGTAGAAAGAAGTTTCCTTTATCATTTTAGATTCGTCTCTTCTCTTCCCCACCGCCACCACCAACAACACACATCGTCATGGCTACATTTGAGCAAATAAATCCACACTGCAGTACACTTCCACAAGAGCCAAGAACTCTGAGTGAGCTCACCCTCCCTAAACCAAACTAACAATAACGGCGATCGTTTTTTGAACTCACTCAAGAGCTTCTTTTTTTTACCAATAAAGTCAACATTTGGTTCAAGCCTTGCTACGAAACTAGAGCCTTTTAAGCAAGTTACAACACTGGATTATCTACTTTAATATGTGATACATCCTCAAGGGAATGGTTCGAGGGAACGGACTGAGATGATGGCGGGGCCTGTTTTAAGAGGGCCATTAAAGTGCACGGATGATTCCATCTAATGGCTCCATTCTGCTCAATGAGGACATGTCGGTGGAGAATTGAATGAGGCTATATTTATTATTAAGAGTTTGTTTACAATACGCCTTGTGTAACATATCTGAATTACACTTCTCACCAAACCAGCCCGAACAGTGTACGATGATTTTCCGTCTCGCTCGCTCTCTCTCTATCTAAGGCTGTTGTGTCCATCATCGTGAGAGTTTCCACAAAAAATTAATAATTTCTAATGCAAAATCCACATGAGAGCTGTCAGGTTAAGCTTGAACTCCTTTCATTAAATCTGACACATTGGCCACGACTTTACCGTTATCCCACGCATAATTTGACGGGGAAATTGCCAACTATTTTGCCCAAAGGATATTTCGTTTTTCCTTCATTAAAAACCACCCTGCCACAGCATTATTGGGCGTAGTAATATTTGCACTTTAGAGAGAAGAAGAAAAGACGACAAGTAAATTGAAAAGGGATCTGATGGGAAATATTAAAGAGAGAAGGAGGGAAAGAGCTAAATAGAGGGTGTGCTGCTTTAAAGTTGGGGCTAAACATACAAAGATTATTAGTCGTGCCTTACCATAGCTGTTTGCCGCGTCTTTATTCATTCATGCAATCAAAGGGTTTGGTCCCACCAACTACCACACACACACACACACAGTGTTTTTCATGCACATAAGCTGGACTGCAGAGTATGTCTGTGTTGTTGCATTCAGCAAATGATTAATGACTCAAGGTTGGGTCTCCCCGGTATTCATCATCATCATCTGCGAAGAGCACAGGTGCATTTACATAGTCTAATAATGGCTCCAGCCTTAAACTTCACTCCGGGATTGATTAGAGGGAAAGAGGAGCAGAAGGAGGAGGAGAAGGTGGAGGCGACGAGGCGGACAAAAAACAGAGTAAACATGGATGGACACATAAATGGACCTGACAGAACATGAGTAGCGCCAGAAATGCTTCTGCTTTTTAATTACAATCGTAGGATTGAAATGAGAGACACGAAACTGTGAGAGTTATAAAAGATTCTGTGAGACGAGTGATCATGAGGACCCAACCTAAAAGCTAATTTTGTTGTCATTTCAATCCTCAATGCGTTCCCATCCATTATTATTAGAGACAGAACGTGCATGAGAATTCAGGGACTGGAAGGATTTCACATCTTTTGCATTCCTTTCCCAAGCAACGAACGTGACAGATCGGTCAAGCTCATTATTCCCAACAAATTCCACACTGCACTGCACTGAGCTGAAGGTCAGCCCAAATCGCGTTCTGTATTTTGCTCCATCATGGGAAGTATTCCACTTGACAGTTAGACTTGCAGACATAATAATTATACCGCCTGAATGTGGGACTTATTTGCACATGACAGGATCAATCCGGAATACATCAGTGTGAGCTTGCAATGAGGCGAGTTGTGAGAGCATTGAGGATTTCAGTTTCCGCGGTTGTCTATATCTTTTTCCTCAACTTTCTGAAAAGTTTCATCGTCATCATCATCATCCCTTTTATCATATAAAATTAATTTTCAATTCGTAGACAGATGCTGTCAAAAGCAGGCAGATATGTTGAGTAGTAACCCCAACAACCCGAAGACTCCCCTCATCCTCAGAATAATAACTGAGCCAGGAATTATTTCCGAATTTTTCAATATCGTGAGTGAACAGACAATTTTTTTGTATGCTGTAGTGGGAGGGAGAAACAAAAAAAAACTTCTATGTGAGAGCAATTGTCACAGCAGCGATGTTTTTTGTTTAAATTCCGGAGCGAGTCGTTCTCCTCTACCCTCACTGGAAAATGCTGCACAAATGTTGAGCAAGCAACGGGAAGCAAGCAGGCCTATTGTGCAACTCCAAGCTAATAGTTCAAACCACGTCCCTTTACGATGATGTTGTTGTTGTTGTGAGGAAGGCAAACTGAAAAGCCTCGCACACTTTTCCAACCCCTCTCTCTCCGTCTAGCTCATCGATAAACAATGAACCAAACAGCTGCTTGCTCCGAACTCTGCCTCCACAGTGCAGTACTCCTCGCACACGAAAGGGCCATTAAGGACTATAGAATGAATGCGAACTGCTCCACGACCATGTGAAATGGAATGAACATGAATGTTTGACCGTAAGAGAGTAAAATGAGAGTATAAAATAATTCATAAATTAAAAGTAATGGATGATATGGTTATACTGTTTACGGCGGACTGTCAGAAAAAAACAGAGCGAACCTTATCCTCCGTGGGGTTTAAAACTGTCAGCGTCGTCGCGTCGATGTCCTCTCTCTCTCTCTGCTTCTATGAACTGTCTCACTCTTGTCACTAATAGCCTCAACTCTTCTCACTTATCATATCAACTTTCGTCTGCATGTGCACCAACAACGTTATAGAAACCACACTCAAGATAATAGCAACGTGCTTTGCTTCAAACCACGTGGTCAGACAGATTTAAAAAAACAATTACTCTGAACGATGCCGTGCAGCTGAGTTCTTGACAAACTTGATACAAATAATGTTTGATTGGAACATGAAACGTTGCTGGATAAAGGCGGACGATAAACACTGCTGCAAAACTGCTGCTGCTTTCTCTTTCAAAGGATCTCCGCAGTGTTTCCAGCTATGAAAGGCAAGGCTCAAGTCTTCATAATAAGAAAAAGAGAAGCACGCGGTTCAGCTATCAATTCCGTCATTCGGAGGAATCCACTATCACCATTATTGCAAGCATTTGCCACTTTGATATCGTGGGAATTCGAGGAGTGAACATAATGGTATCTGCGGAAAAAATCACCAGCCTGTCACACTACAAAATGCACTTGTAAGGTCCGTAAGAGTGGAACACTACTACTACTACTTGAGCACGCTATATTAAGACATAAGGGAGAAAAGACATTTTTCCTTCATGTCGTAAATCAGACAAGCTGTGGGGAAAAACTGGGAGTAAAAGTACCTTTACTCACACCCAGATGAACGTCCAAGAAGAAGGAAAGTGTGCTGTTGTTACACTATGGCCATTTTCTTGCAAGTAGGAAAATGTACAAAGAGGAGAAGACGAAGAAGCTTATGAATATTATATGGCCAGAGTAAGAGGCCGACTGAAAATGAACAGACAAGAGTGGTCGTAATAACACTTGAACCTCGAACACACACGGGGATCTTGGGGTATGGGATGATGCTTGGGGGAAAGAGATGCATTTTGGGAGCCTGCTTTATCTAGTATCACTGCATTAGACTGACTGGGCAACAGAAAAGTGCATATAAAAGATTTCCCATCCATCTGAACCGCACTCAGTTGTCCTTTGCACATTCATCTCACAGCTGGTAGAAGCGGTTGCTTAAAATCAATGCAATATATATGCCTCTTTATCGCTTACTCACTCTGAAATGAAGATACAACCACCACGCCTCATATGCCGTACTTAAGTATGCTCAAATATCATTGCAATACCCCACGGAGAGCTGAATAATGGATCCACGGAAACTTCCCTCTTCTCTCATTATGCAGAGTTTATATATTTTGGAAAAAGTTGGGCAAACTTACCAGCAGAGAATCCATGAGGACCATTGCTTATTCCCAGTGTAGCTTTGGATTTTTCGGGTGCCTTTTTCGCAGGGGTTGATGAGGCACTGGCCGGCATGGGTATACTCGTACTCCCCCCATGCTTATTGAACGGTGGTAATCTAGTGGAAAAAATTAATTATTTCAGCGTAAGCCTTCACTATCAATTACTACTTCCAGTCCATCATAACAATTATCCGATAAAATAAATACTAGTTCATCATTCATGACATCCTCCCTCACAGACGTAAAAACTTGCATTGAGTTGTAAAATTTTCCGGAAAGGGTCTGGGTAAATTCTCCGGTGTCGAGCTAGCTATACTCAGACAGCATGTGGACGTGACTCACACGAGTGGTAAGAAGCCGGCAAAAAAGCCGACGTAAAGTATCTTGAAGTACTTGGTGGAAACACATGACGTCCCCCAGTGAGCATTCGTTGAAGCTTTACAACTTCTGGTGGGATACACCAGCCTGCTTACCGAATCTCACACCAGAGAGCACTAACAATCATACATTCCTAGCTGTGCCGGCACGACGTGAATGCGATATTATCGAGCGGTGGAAAACACATGTAGTAATAGTCAGTGGAACATTGTTATTGAACTGATGCACCATCACCACCAGTAACTGACTGCTAGCTTCTCCGTAATAAATTCATAGGAGGGTTGGAAAGGCTTCCAAGTTTTTACGAGATCATAAAGCATTTATCGCCCCTTTCTGTCATATTCTTTGGCAAGGAGAAAAAATTTATACTGTGGCTGTGATGACATTTAGAAAAGAGGAACTTGAATGTCATATCTTGTCAGTTATCAGGGGGTGATGACGGGACACTCATTCAGTAGTATTCAGAGTCAACGCCCAAAAACAACGTGAATGGATGAGGGGAAAACCTACAGGAGAGGGAAGAATAAAGGAGCTTGATGACGATGAAAGCCTCTCCGAGTTACTGCTGTAGGACACTTTGTGCATGAACTTTTATAATGTGTTTCATTACGGGACGTTGTTAGTCAAAGTCAGCCTCATGCCAAGATTTGTAATTTCCGTTTTCCCTCACACATACGCACTCACCAACTCACGCACGGCCGTAATTTCATCTCGCCTCCGAGGTATAAACATTCAAATTTAATCCTCCATCGCTATTTACAGAATCTCCTCATCAACGCATTTTTCTTTTGCAATTATTAATGAGTGCATACAGTTTCAGTCATTCACCAATCTGCAGCTGTGCTCTCGCACGAAAAATATACGGCGGGACTCACCGGCGCACTCAACTCACTGACATGCACATACACTACAGACTACACACGCACTTGAGACGCATGTACTACTCTGCTTCCAGTACACGCTAATTTAACAGCTCCACGAGCAAGAATGGCAAAGCCAAACTTATTTGCATCTTCACGTGCCAAGTTAATTAAATTATGTCAAAAGAAATTAGAACAGGATTTATGGGTTTCTTTTGTAGAATTTCACTTAAATTATTATCGCAGCAAACATCTTCTACGGACATGAAAGCCCTCACATGAAATACACATGGTGGAGCGAACAAACAATAAAGCATTTGGAAAGTGTAGCTAATTGCACCTCTCCTTCTTCCGCACACAGAGCTCTATAGTTTTGCAGACCAAAAGCCGAGTAGAAAAAGGAGTAGGAATAGAAATAATGGAACTTACTTGGACTCCTGTGCGTGTTTTGGTCCCAAAAGTTTAACTCCTCCAGCTGACGGCTGCATTATTTCTATTCCTGATTGCTTCTGAAGATTATGTCGATCACGATCTTGCTGCTTTTGTTGCTGCTTGTACCTCGACAGTTGGAAAAATAGAGACAAAATGGCTTTTAAATGTCCATCTCGTATATCCCTGGCTGTAATTCCTTCCAGATTCACGCCAAGTCCACCAAGGAAGACCAAACATGACTGGATGTTATCCAACTGTAAATACAATTAAATTCAATTAACATTTGGATAATAACAATAACGTGTAATAATGGAGGAGCAGAGCCACGCATCACCATAGAATTCCTATCACCACACCTTGAGAATCGTAATAATAAAAAATCCAGCACATGTGAACGTGTAATGCACTCAACTCACACAAGTTTTTATAATCCATACGTCGTAACTTGTCAGAGAAGTCCAATAATGCTCAAGAGATCATTACCCGTGCATGTTCATTATTATAACCCTTCTTGAGTAGCTCCCAAGAATTTCAAGGAGATTGTGTGTGCGTATGTGCTTTACAACACTAATATTATAGCACTTTTACACCCTTCTTGTGGTTTGTGGAAAAGCCAGAGAGCTAGAAGCAATAATAATGATATTATGGACCAAACGCCCAGCAAATTGCATGTCATATACACGAATAATAGCGTTTTTGCAAGCCGGCTTTGAAGAACTCGTCGTCATCATTCTGACTAGCAACTTCTAACTATTCTTCCCTCACTCCAACAACAACTACGGTCGCTTACAACTAATTCATATCCCTTGCACTCATGTAAACATCAATATATTGGATACTCTGTAAATAATACCCTCGCGTATTACCCACTACTCACTCGCAACCGATCCCACAAATATTCTAGTGGTCACGCATCATTTTAGGATTTTTCGTGTCAAATGTCATTCAATTTACGTCATTGTTAATTCCGTTTCAAAGGCGAGATGAGTAGAAAGGGTAAGCGGATGAACCTTTCAAATGAGCCAGCAAGCAAGCAAGCGCCTAAAGAAGTGCAGAAAAATGGACGGCCGCGGGTGATTTTTTATGGGATGAAGTCATACCTTTGTACATGAGTTGCTGGGATCTAAAAAGACTCTTTTCTAATACGTTTCATCCGTTCAGAGTCATGCACGGGAGTGTCATTTGAATACGTGTGTCAAATCCATTGTTTTTTATTCTCTCTTATTCTTCATTGTCCGAAGCCGAGCTACGACGACGGAAGTCTCCGTGCAATTATTATGCTGCCATTAACAGGGGCTAATCCAATGTGCCTTCTAAAATCATCATTCTCTTCCTTTGAAATAGAAAATTAATCTACAATCGTGTGATTTTTTGCAGATCACGAAGCTACTTTATATGTCACTCCTCACAAAAAAATGCACAAAGATATTTCACATGGCTGTGCCTGAGTTGGCAAAAAGTGTTCTCTAATTAATCCAATAACAACAACGGCGGCGGCGGCTACTTTTTGTCTCTTTCACTATTCAATTCCGCCACTATTATAATCAAGCTTGAGATAAAAGTACTGTGCAGTAAATGACAGAATTATTTTTTATTCCAATGAAATATTTCATGTTGGTTTTGTACGCCCTGCCCTGTCTTCAATGTAGCTACTGCATGTGAATGAAAGAGTATCATTCCAGTATTTTAATCTATAGTGGCCCTGTTTTCTGCAACTTGCAAAAAATTGCTGAAAAACCGCAAACTATGCTTCTTTCTACGGAGCAATAATACAAGCCTTGCATCAATACCAATAATTTGAAGGTCTTCCCAACAAGAAATTTCCAATAGCTGGTGCACGAAAGTATAAAAACTGATTCTGACGTCAAGTCAATAAATAACTGACCACATCCATTCCCAAGAGCCAAATCTATTATAAAAAATACATTTTTTTCTTCTTATCACCACACGGCATCTTATAGTTCCAATAGTAATATACGGCATGACACGAAGTGGTATTCAAGTAACATCTATCCTAAGCCGACAATAAAGCCGAGCTGTCATGTCAACTATTTCTTGCTACAAGACGATAGTCCTCATCTGTGTTGCCCTGTATCTTGAACATACTTCGTGATATTGCAGCAACAGGAACATGTCGTCTTAGAATTTCATAAGAAGGCTTTTAATAACATGAATTACGGCATTAACAGACTCCCTGTTCACATGTCTCAAGTCCATGCTGAAGTTTAATAGATTTATTGTGAATTATCAATGGAAATTGAATGCTTCAACAAACTCTTATCTTTCACTGCGTCATCATAACTCACATATTAAGCACCGTTGACAGGGAGAAAATTATTATAAATGGACACTTATCTGGCTCTACTCTGCAAACCAACCATTGCACACCATAACTTTCGAACACTCAGTCAAATCAACAACTCCATAATAAGTAAAAACTCTAAGCCAAACTCGTTTTTTGCAAACAGAGGCGCCTCAAAGAGTAAGGATTCATTGGAATTTATGAGCAAGCCTTTTGATTCCACTACTGGATTCAACATTCAGTAATACTGTGACCAACAATGGCCAAAAGCGTGTCGAATTCCATCATTCCATACGCCTGACGTGATTCAGTTTGGCAAAATCTATGAATAACTTGCGTGGAGCGTGCTGTATGTAAAAATAGTCAGACTGTTCATGCCAAATGTGAACCTGAGATTGGATAATAGTTTCCTCTTCCTTTCGTCGCCCGATTGTCGTCATCGTTTGTCATGTCGTCTCTCATTTGCAGAAAACATATTCTGAGAAGGGCTGGATGACGATGATGACTCAGTGAGTCAGATAGTTTGTCGCGACAGAACGTCAATAATAATAATAAAGGCGGCATAGGGTATTTAACCTGCGCACCCACCACAAGAAACCATGAAAGCCACGGAGACAGAGAAAAGCACGTGCCGGGTTTCAAGCTTGGCTCACTCAGTCAGCCATGGAATAGTAGCTAACACATGTACAAGGAACGGTATCGTGCGACGCAAGTATTAATACACAAGATGATTTGAGTAGACACTGGTACACCGTTATAACTGATAATATAACTTTTCTTCCCCTTCACCAAATGATACGAACACAGGCGACTGCCTTTTTGGAGACAACAACAGTAGAACTTGCCCCGAGATATTTAATCATGACAGAACACCCCCTTTGCTCTCTCTCTCTCTCTCCTTGTGGTTCACCATCAATAAAATCATATGAAAACCCCTACTTTTCTCCCATCCTGTCTCTTCCACCTTCTATGAACATGATGAAATAAGGAGGAAATGCAGCAACGAACAAACAGTTTTCAAATGAGAAATTCTATGTGAACAGAAATATCCTAAGGACCTCCAGAAGTCCCTCAGCACATGATGCTGGCACTGGCAGCTACTGCAAAAGTAAAAAATGCATACAAGACAATGATGAGAGATACTGGTGGTGCTGGAGCTAAAGAAAAATTTATATTAGCTTTGATAGCTCCATACTTTTCCATGTCAACTTGACTTTCCCCCCGTGTCGGTGACTGAACTTAACCACACATGCAGTTGCCCTTGGCATTATTATAAGTATATGAAGACTGGAACCTGGACTAAATGTAATGTCCAGGCCGGTACTACAGCAACACATGTGTAGGGTGCAAAGTAAGAGAGCTCATGTATAGGAGGATTATATTACACCTTCAAGTTGGGAATTCTCCATTAAGAAAACTAGTGATGGTGGTGGTGGTGGAAGACTGAATGAGAGCTATCCGGTGGGAAATGGCTATATGGAAGATTAATAGGAAAAAGTTTGACAGGGTTTTTCTCTATTATAGCAACAACCTTTACCATACGTTACTTCTATTATTGAGCACGACGAACACATGGAAACTTAAGAAAGGGAGAGACATGAAGTCTAGCTTAGAAAAAGATGATAAATAAAAAAGGCTTCTTCTTCTTCTTTGAGTTCCTTCAATGCACTTGTCGGTCCATTTGTCCCCACAAAGAAGACTGAGAGTGTAAGAAGACCATAATGGAGCTTAAGCTACCTACAGCGCCATTCAATTCAACATTACATTTTACGACTCTGTCCCCCTCACACAACCGTACTAATATTCACTTGATGAGATTTTCTCCTTCTCTCGCTGATGCAATCTGTTATGTGACAGAGTATACTATTCTTATCCTTAATTCTTATACCTTTCAAAAGTTCAGAGGACGAAAGTTGATTACAGAACCAGCAAAAGTATTCGTCATGTTCAAAGGTGACAATGATCCAAGTCTCTTATGTCTTCTATTTCCACCCACAATAACAACAAGGGTGACAAAAAGAAACTGGGCAGGATTTTTATTTATGTTACACTTGATTAAAAGACAAGAAGAAGAAGGAGCAGGGAGACGAGGAAAACATGGGGAGCTGTAGAACGTGAAATGACAGAATGGCTGGAGACAACACAATGGAACTAACTTCACCCCATATGATCTTTCCCCTCCATTGAAATATTAAATGGAAAATAAAAGCAGGTATTCCGCTCCCTACAAACACACAAAATCCTTTCCACTACTGTGGTGCTACTATTTGTGTCACCATTTTTTTTCTTATCATCCACCTTGGTGGCGGTCTGTCAAAGGTGAAGTAAGATTGGTTAGAGATTTTATTTGAGGAAAAGTAATCATTATTATTAGTGTTGAATAGAAGTAAATTAACTTTAGGATATTAGAAGAAGAAAAGGAGATAAGATGAAAATTTGTCATAACCAATAAAAGGACGTGTCTGCTGGCTAACAAAAATTAGGAAGGAGGAAGCAAGCAAGCGGTGTGAATGACGATGCAGGAATGGGACAGGCAGGGAGTCATTAGAAGAAGAAGATGAAGAAAAGGGAGAATTTCAAGTCCAAATAAATTCCATCTAATCCTTTCCAGAATGGCCAGTAATATAAGAGCCAGTATAGCATCTCTTAAATTCTTATGTGGTTTCCGTGTCGGATGGTTTCTTCCACTGTGTGTTGATCAAAGTGTGAATGTCGGAGATTTTAAGTCCCTCATTCGCTCCAGTTCATCTCACCCTCCCCTGTAGTCGTAGATGTCTTAAGATGCTATAATATTGCCGTCGCGTCCTCTTCTTCTCTTCCTTCTTAAACCCTCCACACGTAATTCCTTTTTACTGTAAAGTCATTTCTTCTTCTTTTTCTTGCAGCTAAGAAAAGAGCAATAATAGACAAGGCTCCTACATGTCTGTCGAGGTATTTATTTCAGCAGAAGGAAGAAGAAGACGCACAGTATAGCTATCACCGACTATGACTATCACCTATTGCTACTACCCACATTATACTTGCAGCACGCTGGACGTGAAAAGAATTTCAGAGCAGAATGTCTCCTCATGATGCCATAAGTAAGTACATAAGAAGGGGAAAAATATCAGACATGGATCAAGAAAAACCAAGAAAGCATCCCAATGTTATCCTCCTGGCTTTCTACGGATCTTCTTTTCCAAATAATCCCCAGGCTATGGCTGCTATTTGATGGACCGGAAATTGTAGTCGTCATCATCATCAACAGTCCAGACAGTCCCATTAGGCTGGTCATGATCGTCTAATTTGTCTTTAAATGATCCTATTCTCTTGACAAAATGCCGCAGATAAGTTTCTAATCTCAACTTAATCCTGACCTTACCCTTCCCATTGAAATCTAAAGCGAGGTCAACTCCTTCTGCGCAGAATTTCAACGGCATTATTATGACAGCCGGCAGTAAGAGAACTCGAGGAGGAATATTTAAGAATAATTAACATGTCTCCAAAATGCGGTGTCGCCACAGACTCTGATGTGGTCAAGCCAGTCATGTCGTCGTGACTACCCCAAAGAAATGTTGAGAGGCCCAGGAGCCAGAACTGCCTGTCATGTTTGTCACTTCATCCTATTTCTTCTCCTCCTCACTTTGTCACTAATTATTTTCGCCAAGAAACATCTTGCCGCAACTATAACTTGTGTCCGTGCTGACTTCTCCACCCTGAATGTTAATTTTGACATGATTCATGAACCATGCAGCACATTATGTGCCTTTAGTGTTCTTTTAACTTGTATTTAGTCAAGCTACAACATCACGCTGCACGACAGTTGCACCACCGGTAATTTTGGATATTTCCTTCCACCAGCTTCGCTACTACATTCATTCTTCTCGCCCAACAGAAAAACAGCTTGTCACAGAGGAAACAAGTTTGAGCCGGACGTCTGGCCATAGGTGTGGCACCAAATTAACCACGCTAATTAAATATTCTTCCTTCTGGTACAAATTTAATGAGAAATTCTCAAAAACCTTTTCACTCAAATCATGCACTAAGGGTTCAATTAACATTTCTTCCATGCCCTGTCCCTCCTCATCCACACTGCCAAATGGATTGCTAAGTGGTCAGCAGCAGCACTACTGACTCCTGCAGGCTGTTCAAAGAAATTGTGAATTTTAATTGTTCATCTTAGCAAGTTTTTTTTCGTACAAAAGATTGATTCCTCTTTTAAAAAATGTGCAATGCGAAGGCAAGGAGCTACGTGGAAACATGTGGGATTAGAATTATTTAAAAAGTTTGCATGCTACAGCTTTTATTTTCCGGCACGGAACCGGAAAAGAATGTTATGGGAAACGTATATGAAAGAAACCGTGGGATTCCACACTGGAAAGACCGGATGATCCAAAAGAGTGACATGCCCCTCTGATCCAGATGGAAATAAAAGAAGTGGAACAACTTTTTTGAGGAAACAACAGCAGCAGTTCACTTTGAACACTGCCAAACAGTGTCTGAAAACAGAAACAGAACGGAATGTTTACATCCACGCTTGCCCGTCCACGTTTCGTTTGTGTACAAAACCCAGAAGTACTTCCGCCATCATGCTACCCGTTCTTCCTTAAAGCACAAGCTGGATGTTATTTGCGCCTGAAAATTACAAGGGCAGTGACACCAACATCATAGTAATAATAGGGAAACTTACGTAAACTTAGGTCCCAAAACAGTTGATCATCACAGTGAGTGGCAGAAATGTTGAATCACCATGCTCACCGCTGTAACCTCACGAATGATATGGCAACCAGTAATCATGAAATGCATGTAAAACCACTTAAGCTCACATGATACTAGATTTCTATGACTTCTAAGTTGGGAGTCAAAGCCACACGAAGAGCAAACTAGTCAGGAGTCTTGTCAACTGTAATCTCTTAAATGACGCCGCACCATAGAATCATACTGAAGTGAATTTCCTCTCAAAGGGAAAACTTAAGCCTCTCACTCGTCATTCACTGCTGCAAACATGAATTACAATAAAATTCCGTGTGAGATCCTGTCATGAAACTGACAGTGAGAGCAGCAATATGGACAGAATATTTGCTCGATAAAGGATACTAGAACATAATGTCAAAGGATTGAGAGACAAGTGCACGAGTGACAGAGTCCGTTCTCATTGGTAACATTATACAATGATAGGGATTCATCTAATTCTCGTGCTGCTGCTGCTCTTCCATATCCCTATACATTACACATGGCTGATTCATTTCCAGCAAAACTTTATCTTTGTAGACGCACGAATGGTTCAAAATCTCCACAAACAGCATTCAAATACATACAACTCCCCTTCTGTTCACTGTGGTATAAGGTTACTTTGCGGTCATTTCATTCAGTGGGAGCAATATTATGGAATTAATTCACACAAGCTCTTATCTATAATGTATGCCCGTCGTCAAGTCATGTAATAACAGCAGCGGCTGACTCTTTCCTTAATCATAGAACGAAACCACAGAATTATTAAACTGCCACAACTCAACCTGCTGCTACACAGTCACTGCTGTTGCACTTGCACCGATAAACCACTCAATAGTTACACAAAGGCACAGAGTAAAATCAGACACAACTGACTTCCATTCAGCTCACGAGGTAACTGATCAAATGCGAGCCAAGAAGAGCCAAAGAAGGAACAGAACAGTCAACGTGTAGACAATGGAGCACGTGAAAAGTAGTTTGCCTGTACTGTGTAAAGAATAGCAAGCTATGGAGCATCTGTGTGGATGTACGCGAATGATAAAACAGATGTGGATCAAGACCGGCAGTGGCGGCGGCTGTTCCTCTTACTACCTACTGCCAAATTCAACTGGACCAAATTTCCAGAAGCACTCTGCAAAGATAATTTTGGAGTAGTATCATCCGTTCACACAGTGTCTATCATTGCGTTCATGAATCAAAGGAGATCCTCTTTTCCTCTCCCGAATCCATAAGCATAGAGGATAGGCGCCGATACAAAAGTATCTGTTAAGCAAACGTAAATATTTCACTGTTCGGCCGGGAGAAACTAAATCCAACTTTGGCTCCTACGAACCATCCATCCACCTTGTCTTCTTCATCCAATTTTAGCAAATGCAACTCAAGTTTACGCGATATGTAAACAGAACAGGGTGAGGGACTCTCTTCAATTCCACCGCGAACTGAACTGACAGCATGTGCTGTACACAAAAACACAGTCGAACACCTTCAAAATGGTAAATCTCACGTGGAAATCTCGTCTGTCATTTCTCACGTAGCTCGGATACATTTCAAATGAGAGAAGGAAGAAATTCCTTACGTCTTTTACGGCTGTCCAGGCAGACACAACTGGCCGCTCATTCTAACCTGACGGACTTTTAAATGGCCATTGGTTGATGAGCGTGTAACGTTTAAAAACTTGGTGGACACACTACTATCCTTCTTTAAGAACGCGCTCACTTTCCATATGATTAATTATTATGTAGTTTCTTACGGGCGGCAATGGCCATTATTCAGAAGAGCGTAGGCTCCCTACTTGATGCTATTGCTGGTCGAACACTACTTGCTCCAGAGGCAGACTGAACTCTTTGCGTGCCTCCAGCTCCAGGAATCCAAATGCATGCATGCAATGACTGGAAAAGGAAGCATGAGCGGGTGGGAATCCCCTTGTGCTGCAGCAGCAGAGTAATGTGCTATATGCAGCCATGCACCATATCTGCTAGCCTTACTACAGCAAACACTTGCTGACTCACCGAGAATTCGCATTTTTTGTGCCGCTGACCTTCTACCCACGCTCTTCTTTCTTCTACGTCTAACGCTTAAGGATTGCACTTTGAGTTATCTTTGAATGTCAAGCAGTGAATAGCCAGTTACACAGCATAACTTTTCCGCCAGAACACTGTCCAGCTCTCTATGAACCGTATACCCAATTCAGTCTCGTCTCATTCCGATCGAATTATGCACGAATATGGATACAACCTTATGCCACTCATTTTTTCAGCACAATAATCATATGCTACTTCACTTTAGATCTAATAGACGCTCTGCAATTCAAACCTCCTGCCTGCCACCGCTTACCACGACATGCATTGAAAAACTAAGCATTATTGTTAGCTACGTTGCACAGGGGAGCTGCGAGAATCACTGATTACTATCCCCTCTTTGCTCCTCGCCCATATATTGAGTGTTTAAAAAATATTACAACATAAATCATCATAAACTCTCTCGGAAAATTGATGTGAGTAAAATCAGCTTTTTAAAAATGATGATTTTGCCATTTTCACACGCACACTTGCACACACAAGAGGAGCTCAATCAACTCGGAAATGAGTTGTGGATAATGGATGGAGGAAGTTGCATATCACACAATACAACAATCCCAGACATATGTGCGCCGTTTCACAATTATTATTGCTGCAGCTACTTCTTCGATTTTAGTGTTTGACTACACCATCTGCAAATTCTATAGGAATGGGGGAATAGCAATTATTATTTGGGTTATGCAAGCAGCAGTGCAGCAGCATTATAACGAGAGATTTATGCCTTTCAGTTTTAGTAGTTTCACTAGAATTCCACCAAGTTTTTCATGTGATTGAAAAATCATTGCCAGTATTATTCCGGCCCTCTTCCAGACAGATGGTCAGATCAATAGAAATTAACTCAAGTAGCAGTCAGACCTGACCTTCCAAGTTCATTCCATTGCATAGAGATGCATTTAAGTACATGCTGAAGAAATCCAGATACTTCTTCCTACAGCTCCTGCACTACTACTTACTTGTGGCGCAGCGAAGAAATATCCATAGGTCCTCCGTAAGCTGAACTGCAGTAACAGTGTCTCTGTTGAACCATTTATTATGACTTTCGCTATGAAAGGAGCTTGATATTATAGAAAGGAGGTAGGGAGAGAGAGCGAGGGAAGACGTAATCAAGGTAAGATAACAACTACTATACCCCACTCCTCCGCTAACAAGAAAATATACACACACGGGGTCCAAATTGTTCGTATCACGGGAAGGAGAAGAAGAAGAAACCCTCGTTGGTAATCTCATGCACATTTTCCCAGGGTGGATAGACAGAGAGATACAGTAGTGAGTAGAAAGCATAGTAAGTAAGGACGAACATAGAATTTCATCTAATCTACTATTCCTCCTTCTCCTCCGTGTAACGGCATCCATGGTAGAAACTATTGAAAATGTTTTTACATTAGAATCCCAATTTCAGACTCCTGCTCACTCCTTCTTTCCCAAAACATGGTGAAGAAATGCTAAAAAGATTGCTTTTAGTAGCTACAGCCAGCCCTCTCCACGTCCTTTTCTACAGAAATCTAGAACCTTTTTGTCCTCTCCCTGCATCACATAACACACACACAGAGGGAAAAAATCCGTATTCGTTTCATCCGTTACACGAGGTAAAAAGCTCATTGATATGTAAGTGGAAGACATGTAGAGTATGTATATGAAAGACTTTCAGCTTCTTTAATCGGGACTCTTCGACGACATAAGATGGCTATGTATTTCCTCCTCTACTTACAATTTGCTCACAGTTACAAGAACAAAATCTTATACAAGCAGATGCGGAAGCATAAGGGGGAATGGTAAGATTTTATAGAAGAACAGCAGACTTTTTTCTCACGTAAAAGATCAACAGGAAAGAGCTGCTGCTGGTTTTGCTTCTCAAAGGCGAACCTTTTTTTTGTGCGGGCGGGCGTGCATGTTTCAATATTTAGCTTGAGCCGAAGAGGAGCATAGAAGAGAAACAACTGCAATACAAAAATCGTCTTGCATTCTTAAACGGCTGAGAGTGCATGTGATGCATTTGGGAGTATACATTGAAAGTAATGCGCATCTTTCATGTACACGAACACATAGTGACATCAAAGGAAAGCTCAGGCACGAGATTAAAATGACCAAGTCCATACTTTCTTTTTCTTCTACAGCAGCAGCAGGCCTGATTCAATAGTAACTATGGAGCATTTCGCCTGGGTAAAATCCTGACTACTTACTACAGGTCTAAATTGGAACGGAACAACTTCCGTTCCCACAATCTTCCACAACCTTAAAAATCAACCCTTGCTGTGTAGTTCCTAATCACGTCATTTTCTCTTTCACCCAAAATGTGATCCGATTGCTGTTTCTGTGTACACTGAAACCTTTGATTCTTTACCAGGGACCAGGAGGACAAAGCTAATTTGACACTCTGAGCCCAATATCAAAGTAAAATTGATGCAATAAAACCTGACCACTACACACACACAACTTGTTTACACACTTGATAAAAGTGGCCGGTAACAATACTGTAACACTCAAAGCTGAAATTACCTGGAGACCAAAGGATTGTAAACAAACAGTATAATTCCTAATCCGCCAGCCAGTTTACCCTCCCAATGGGACGACTCGACTCGGTCAGAACCAATTTACAAAAAAGGTTCATTTGATATCTTCAGGTACGATTTATTCTGGGGCTTGGCCGACTAGCTACTATGGCACTACATTGGTTTCCTTTGATTAGACACGACGAATGATTCCAGCTCGTCCATAAAAGGGGTTCTTTGTGTTAACGTTTGATGAAAATTAGAAAAATATACAACCTCTCGCTTTGATTCCACTCCAGCCCGCAGTCACAACAAAAACTTCCGTAGAATCAAATTACATGATGAATTCTCCACGGCAATACACAACAGCACACCAGAACTACTACTATTACTAGTGGTGGAAAACTTAGACGATGAAACCTTCGAAACTACAAACTTCCTACGGAAACTGAAACACACAGTTTGGATGCATGAGTAAATTAATTAGTCAATATTTTCCTCATCTCGTCCCTCTAATAATACCCACAGGTCATTCATGTCATGTAAAGAAAAGCAAGACATGTGCCTCTGCTGAAGATGACGACGATCCGTCAGGATGGAGGTTGCATAGTGCAAATAATAATGACAATAGCATCTTCCATTAGATCCACACGCCCTTGATAAGTCATGCCATTTCCATTTTTGAACTGTGAAACGTTACTATTGTTATGTAGCCCAACGATTGTCTTAAGCATTATTATTATTTTTATTACTATTATTGTCTTCTCTCAGTTATGGTCAGCTGAAAAATGAGATTACATTCCACAGTGACTTATGAGTTTAAGGTCACCTTTCTTGAACCCTGGACGCATCACTATTATTATGAGTATTGCTTCGAGTACTGCTACGGTTCCAAAACTCTTCTTCACGCTGATTATAATTCATGCAATGCTCTTTATTTTCTACACAATTGCCTCGCATAATCGAACAAGAATATGCACGTCCAAAGACATGTGACTGCGCCTCAGTCCATTAACTCTCTCAGTTTAGGTGCGGTTGGAAAAGAAGGAGAATAATGGCAAGAAAGCTGAGGATACGTTCATAGTAACTATAAGATTATTTCTGGAATCCTCATGTTATTACCCTGAAGGGTGTGGCGTGTGGCTCTGTAACAAAACGACAGGTACAATGAAAGAAAAGAAAAACTTACCATCTGAGACGAATTCTTGGGTTTGCGAACTACATCAGGGACCTTTTGGTTAGCTGTGAGAGAAAAGGGAAAAATAGAATTATTATTATTACTCAGCACAAGAAGAAGGCGAAGGAGTTAAGTGAACTGCCGTAAATTAATCAGCAATGCAATAATAGTCGGATCTGGTTGGGATAGTGATGTTAGAACTCGAATGATTTCTTCCAGAATTATTCCACTAATCCAATCCATCTTTTATACACCCGACTCTACCACTATTCTTACTTATGAGCATACCAATCTATCTTCCATCTGACAAATGGGAAAAAAGTACAAAAACCATTAAACATCCCGCAGACTTCTGCTCCCTTCAGTAGCTTGGCGCATAAGCTACTCTCCCGTCTCATTCGCGCCGACCGACCCTTTTCTAATATCAGGGATTCGTCTTGTTCATATCAAACCGTTTCTTTCTTACTCCGCTCTTGTCGCACCAGCTGACTGACTGACTGGAAACAAGAGCCGGAGATGTGCATTCCTATGCCTTTTCATTCAATTTTGTCGTAATTTCCGTCTGCCGCTTCTAAAATTAATCAGACTGACTCTGGGTTTTGTGTATAATGGACCATAGGTCGACGAGGAGGTGATGCACTTTGCGGTGCATATCTATCCAATGCATCATCGCAGGTAGCTGGAAACTGTACGGAGTATTTTACAAGCCTGTTTGTTATATTAAACTATGGAATGTATATACAAGGAAATATTAGGATCTGGAGTGGCTTGAATGCCAGCGAGATGAAACATAAGAAATGCGGGATGACACTTGGATACGCAAGTATGATTATACTCCCACTCCAGTAATGCCTTCACGCATCTAAAGAATTCCTATCGATTCGCATTCAACAACTGCTTGCTTGCAACTGACTGAAAAAGGGCCTCGTAACTTATGACGGTAAAAGTGCCATGCAGCCAGTAGCAGTTCCATTGTAAGGTTGCTACCAACCGTAATGTCGTCGTCAGTAGATCTTCTTCTAAATACTGATGCGGGCCTCTTTGCTTTTATGCTTACGATTATGTTTACTTCAAGAACAACTACTTCACTTTATGTGTCTTTAAGCACCGCTGTTCCGTTATGAGTAACTGACGCATAAAGTCCGTTGGGCTGCGTAAATTTATAGCACATTTACATGCTCATCCTACAACAGCTTAACTTCTGTGAGTGAGTCTCTCAAATAACTGACTAATTAAACCTTACTTTCTGCCTTGCTGAGTTCGTTTAAATGGATTTGTACGACAGCCAGCCGACACTCATCGTCTAGGTTGAGACATCCTTTTGAAACGGAGGATTTCCCAAGATGCATGTCTACGCAAGAATTACTTAAGGAGACGAGTGGGATGAAGACAACAAGGGAGGCGAAAAGTTAGCAAAGTATGATTAATTGACTTACTGACTGCTTCCACGACGTCCGCCAAAATGACACCATCTGTCACGTCTACTTGAAGATCTTGTATATGCCGCTTACATCTTGCCTTGTCCAAGTAGTGATTAGCCCAGTCAGTGTAAATCTGCAATAAAAAGTCAGTTAACTGGATTAATCACAACATATTCTGCTCCTCCTCCTCCTCTTCCCGATCATCATCATCATGACTGTTGACATCTCTTTGAGTCTTCGTACTGTGAGCAAAGGAAGCGCAAATAATGCATGGGCGTTTGTATGCACACAGCATGAGGTAGGCCATGAAAATAAAGTCAAGTGAATGCATCGTGATGCACATTATGCAGCACTGCAAACGAGAGATTTACTCAGAACAGATGTTGCTGCTACTATGCTATCGTTTTTAGGGTTGAACAATGCATGTTATCATGCTAGCAGCAACAACCAGGACACCTCCGGAAGCAACTTTTATGTTCATTGTGTGTGTTTGTGTATGCAGAGCCAACTGGGATTTCTGACTTGCTCTATCTTTATACATTCGCGTGACTACTCAATCCTGTACTTTCGGAATGCCTGTACTATATCCACGAGCAGCAAGCAAGCAAGAGCACACTCCCTATTGTTTTATATCCTTACAAAGACTGAATTCGTCATTACAAGCAGAACAGGGCTAAACTGTTTCTCCTCATGCATACGCAACGGCAATGGATTTACAGCTAAGAACCACAAGAACAAAACTCAGGCTGTGTAAAGGCTCACTTTTCCCTCATCGTCATAAGATAAACTGGAACCTTTCAGTAATGTTATAAGAGCCTCAAAGAGTAAATGAATTATTGACTTGGGAATACTCACTGTGCTACATATGGGCTACTCTGATATCATTTCAAGTAGCGCATCGACGCTCGCACAGTTTGTTCATTTACAAAACGCGAAGCAACTCCTTTATCGGGCCGAATTATGTCCCCTTGTCGCAATAGAAAATTCGATTCTTTTACAGCGAACTGGCTGTAATAATGCATCGTCGGTCTGTATGCAACAAGATGAAGACAATCAGAAGTTTACCTGAATGATGGTTTTATGATGAATCTCAGGAGGTGGTCGCGTGATTTTGTACAACTCATCGTCCACCGAGTCAGTTGAGTATCTAGATTTTATGCATGCCATTTTCACAACAATACCGTCCACCTAGACACACTGAACGACGGCACTGTATGCTCACAAAATATATCTATGCTCCCTTAGGACAAGCGTAGACGGTTAGAAGATATCAACAGATAATAATACACCGACTGTATCATTTTGCATATGTAACACGAGAATACTAGAAGCACACTGCACTGCACAGTCAGATAAAGTAGTGAACCCTTTGAACGCGACAGTAACACTGACTTGAAAGAGAGACAGGGTAAGTTTAGACTGAGGTTTAGCAAGGAAGCACGTGCTTAAAATGATCAGAGACCATCGTCTGCTTTACTCCCTGCTGTTTCCTGCACTTACCAACAACTGTAATGCATAGTACACGTAAAGTTGAAAGGCAGGAGTAATGTTTGTGTCTACAAGTCTCTCTGTTTGTGCCTTAGTGTCGAAGCATCTGTGCCATTGCAGAAGAAGGCGAAGCTCATAAGTGAGAGAGCATCTTCCACTAGGATCTGCACAATTTCCTTCTCCTTAATCTCTCGTGGAGTTTTTTTCGGAAACTGAGAGTGTACTGATAGGAAGTCAATCTCCAGTTTAACCTTTACAACCATGGAGCAAACACTGAGCTGACACACAAGGCGATGTGGCACTTATGCTCGATTTACATAAAGATGGTTATAAGCATGTCGCGGGAGCACATA
The DNA here is from genome assembly GCA_034694225.1 of Bourletiella hortensis. NCBI lineage: Eukaryota > Metazoa > Arthropoda > Collembola > Symphypleona > Bourletiellidae > Bourletiella > Bourletiella hortensis. The sequence goes on along the minus strand of JAQFYD010000059.1, from coordinate 9,793 downwards.
AGGGCAATGGTGAGAAATAGAGACAACTAGATACCCAAGTTAAGTATCTTACACGAGCGCAGCTACTCACTTAAAAGGATTGAAACGCGAATTCTGTCTTTGGAGCTAAATTTGTTACGACAGAGAGAAGCATAAAATCAACTACCTCCAACTCCGGCTTCTTCAGTTTTTTAACCAACATTTCCATGTGCTGCTTACTGTACAGCAGGCTGTCTTAACTCAAAATGCATTTGAATCTATACACGACGGTAGGCTAATTATATTCTCCATTCCTTCAACCCTGCCTTCCACCATTGATTTCTACTGGCTATGCAACTTTCGGTGTGGAAAATATATTCACCTGGCCCATTATAAAAAAGGCACGTGATCAGGTTGGGGCCTCATTGTGAAAGGAAGTGCAGCTACCAGCAGAGAATGATTCTTCTAGCCCGTCTGTTTACATTTGAAATGTAGAAGGAGGAAAAAAAGAAACGTAATTTCAGCTGAAATACAAGACTGAAATTAGCAGACGGTTTCTTTCTTTCTTTCTCCCTCCTACTACTCTTTTTCTCTCTCCCCTTTTCAAGAGAATTTATCCACAGAAGAGACTGCGACGATCATCATACCGTGAGTGGTAGACTTAACAAAAGAAGACAGAGAGAGAAGGGGAAGAAATGGGGCGTAAATGCTTCACAATGAGCTGCATCAAGTCTTGGGTCATAGAATCAATTGGAAAAAAGAACAAAATGACTCTTTCGTCTACTTAGAAGATTATCTCGAATATATTGGACGGAAAGATGTAATGGGCTCGAATAAAGGACATTGAAGGGATAACCGTTCCTTTATCTCCAACTATTCCAATCGTCCCAACTCAATTTCATTATTGTTTTCCACTTGATATAATAATAAAATCCTCCCATCACCAGTTTTACCCATTCTCACATGTATGACTCCATGACCTTGTCACCTAAGGCTTCACGTGAGCCACCACTGCCGGCACACACTTTCATCAAGTATCGCACTTTGCTGCCAACTGTTTGTGCTAAAAATATGAAAAAAAAATGGAAGCGAATGACCCTAGGCACTGCTGTGAAACTCTGGCAATTTAAAATATTGAAACTAAGCTGTTCAAACTTCAAAGTTTGTATGCACTTGTGTAAGCATAGGAAATATTTTTAAAGTTTTCAGAGGAAACTTTGTAAAAGTCTGTTGGGAGTATGAAAATTTATGGTTTAAAAGAAACATACTGTGTGAATTGTGGCAGAAAATGACAACTTTTTATAGTAGTTCCCTAGTCAGAGGCATATTATTATAGAGACTGTGGAAGGGGATGATCCTCAGGCGGCCGTTTATAACTTTGTTTCCTCCAATAATCCTAAAGAATCGCTCTTCATGTACAGAATTGTACCCTGGAGATGTGATTTTTCCTGCTAATGAGAAAGATGCATGTAAATCATGCTCGCTGGATTATGAAAGGGAGAGGATAAGATGAGATGAGATGGAAAAGGAAGCTGGAAAGAAAGAGACAGCAAGCGAGTAGTGAGACTTAAGAGAGGAGCAAGAAGACGCAGTCAAAAATAAACTCTCTTCCGGCCTGTCCTTCCATCTCTTGCTAAAGGCAAGGAAGGCTTGACTCTGCTTCTGCTTTTGCTACCATATTTCTGGAGGTGCGAGCTGAAATGTTATCATAAATGGAGCTGAGTAAATATACGATCCACCACTGTCAGTTCCAATGTCAAACGCATGTTCCTTGTACAAATTTTTATGATTTCCAACGCACATTCAACTGCAAACATTGCCACCATAATACCAACACCAGCACATCCTCTTTTGCCCCGAGCAATGCTCGTGTGCTACGAGTGCGCCAGAAAGTTTCCCCTTTTTTGAATTCCCATGTTTTTCTTTATAAATGCAGCAAATTAACGGCCTTTTCAGCCCAATATTGTGACTTGTTAATGATACACTTTGATAATATTTACCCATTCATACATCTCATTCTATGAATTCATTTCTCCAGACGATTTGCGGAATCCGTTGCAGGCTACGATTGTGTCAAATTTCTTAAGATGAATGCCAAAGCATAAGGAGTGCACAGACGTGGCATGCTTAGCTCGTTTTTCCTCTACCGTAAAAGAACGGATGTATACGCAAGGACATGTGTAGTTTGAGGGTCCGTTGTTGTAGTGTTTTGTAATGCCCAGAGGACCTGTGGCCCGTAAAAAGCCGGGAGGAGTTGTAGGAGGGAAAGAAAGAGAGTAAGAGAAACGTGAAAATATTCCCTTACATAAATTGCGGTTTCCAAGAAGGCACGTGGAATTCACAACCATAAAACTTAGATGAGAAAACCGATATGTTGATTTATTCAAGCAGCTTTAGCTAAGTCCATTTCTCTCGTGTATTCGCTGCTGCGGCTGCTGCTCTTACCCTTATATGAGACTCTCACAGGATGGGGTTGGCCCCGTGTAAAGTATTAAATCACGTCTTAATTCTCCTACAATAATAAGTCAACGATGGGCCTTTTCCAGTCTCGTGTGCTGCTGCTGCGAGTGAATGAGTGGAACAGGAAGGTGCTGGCTGCTTGGCCTCAACGTAGAATAATAACGTAGAAGCCACTGGAACAACTTAATAAATAAGCCAGGGACTATTATATAGTGCAACTAATTGCAACTCTCACGTGGCTCCCTGTTCAATTTACATTCCACCCAGCTCCTTCTACAACCTCATAAGAATCTCATAATCAACACTTGAACAGAATTTACTGCAAATAAAAATGTCATTTTTTTCACACCCTCCCAACCATTTCTCCTCGGGTCCTTCATTCACCTGCTGGACTCATCATCATCGTAACCTTTATCCAGAATATAACAAGACTACACAGCTCCTCCTCTCCTTAACTCCTACCAGAATTGACACCAAGACAACCAAGCTCTGTCTCTCTCTCTCTCTCTCCAACTGTCTAACCGCAAAATGAGAAGATAATTATTATTTCACAGACTGAAGGAAGCAAGCTGAAAACAAGCTTGTTTGCAATTTATGTGTAATAAGACACAGGTACGTTCAAATTACAAGCTTAACACGCTCAGACACATATCCATGTTACAATCTCTACACTTTCCATCCGCTATCACTTTCAGTAGCATTTAAATAAACAAACATATTAAAATTCTATTTCCAGTACCAATAATGTCTCATATGCTTAAATGTAATCATTACAACGTCCGCCTCAGCCCCATTATCACTTTATGTTTATTTATACTGTGAACAGTACAACTACAGACAGAAATAACCCTTCTTGCCCATTCAGAAGCAGCCAGAAGAGAGAAGTAGAGCTAATTTAAATTGATCTGCTGTTCATAAAGCTCGCCTTGTCCCTCGCCCTCCCTCACTCTTGTCGTTACCTCTGAGAAAATAAATTTTCTGAGGAACCAAGTAATATATTTGGCTGGATCCATACACACGCGGGCTATTTCCGTTTGAACTGCATGTAAGACTTAAAAGCCTGAATGCATTCAGTGCCTCGGCCCTGCATGCGGGTTTCAGGTATCAGCAGCATTTTAGTGAGGGGGTGCCCAACAACTGGAAACTTGTCGCCATAATTATTAGTGAAGGCATGCAAGGCCTGAGAATAATCTGTGGGCGTGTTTGGGTGAAGTGAGGAATTTAATAATTTTAATTATGCGTCATAATTAGACTAAACCAGAGAGGAACGTGGCTATGAGGACCTGGTCACGCGATGTCTTTTCAAGTCATAATTCATCATGTGAGCTTGGATGCTTATTATGCATTTTTTCCCACTCTTCTTAAAGCTAATGGAAAAGTTTTTAAAGCTCCGCCTCGAACGAGCCATGTTTTTCCCCTTTTCTGTAAGCATGCATGCATTCATTTGGGACGAGTCGGCTCGGAACAGGGGAATTTTGTAAATCCGAGAGACGCTTGATTAAAATCACTGTATAAAAATTAATGGAATGTTCAGTAGCCGCCGGACAAGTTTCTGGAGATAATGTTCCAAGCGGAGGGAGTAACAGGATGACTATAAAGCTCAATGGATAATTTGCATATCAGGGTTATCTACCGGTTTTTCTTACTAATTGAATGCCTGCACGCCACTTTTGAGAAGATGAGAGATATTGGACGCGTTAAAAAGTCTCCCCTTTAGATAAGTGACCAAATAAATCAAGTCCGCTTCAACCCCTGCCCATGTGGAAATCGCTATTAGAAAACTCTGTAAAGTGTTAAGAAGAAGACTTGATAGCTCAACATAGGTTTTTATTATTAATGAATTATATGACCATTTAAAGCCCCTTTCCCACACCGCTTTCTTATCCCTCTGGCATTACCGAAATGAGATTTTTTTGGTAAACTCTTTAACAATATGACGGTCGTTTGTATCCACTCCTGTTCCTCCTCCTTCTATGATGGATTAAATGGATTGAAAATTAGCCCAACTTTAGTTTACGGTTACGATCATTGTCGTCATCGCGGGATACTATTTACGCCGTCATATGGCAATGTGAGGAAGAGTGGCAGATACCCTTGTCGGCAAATGCAACTATGTTGTCATCCAATAAAACCCAATTGGATCCCTCCACCCTCCTACTTTTCTACAATTGTAAGAATTTCCAAACTTTCCTCGTTACCATTCCCGCACAGACTTTTCCACGCACAAAGTAAAGAAAAAAACTTGACAATTTTTTCAAGTGAAACTTCTATCAGGGATTGCAGCGATCCCAAGAAGTTCTTTCCAAGGAAGGGGATAAGGGTGGGAATGTTAATCTGGAAAAAAATTATGCATTTTATAATGCGCTCAAACACCGGAAATCGGCCGGGAGTACGTTAGACGGGAGCGCGAGGAGAAGGGAATCTAAGAAGGGAAGAAGAAGAATCTGTGAGGGCAATTCTGATGCACTGTGGATTCACCCGAAGTAACAAATACACATGAGCTGAAAGTTGGAAGTGAAAGGAACTGCTACTACTAGAAGATGAGGACGACGATGACTGTGACGACGAAACGACGAGCTAACCATCGGAAGTGGAACGTGAGGAGAGATAGAAAATGGAAAGGAAGGGCATTTGGAATGACGAAGACGATGCAGCTGGAGCTGCATAGGAAGAAAGGAACAAATTCACCCTCTGAATTACTACTACTACTGTTCAACTACGGAATTCACTTTATTCTCCATACTCGCTCTCTCTCTCTCTATACGCTAAGAAATTCTGGTTACGGAAACCCTCGTTGCCATTGGGCCATGTAGGAAATCCTATAATGATATTTTTCCTCCAATTTGAGGGGAAAAGGAAAGACTGAATCATCAATTTAGATCTTAAGGAACCTATATCCGAGTCGCAGGTCGTATCAATAATTTACCCCACTTGCCATCTCTGCGTAAAGGAGAGCATACAAAGTTACTATCGCAGAGACCGAGGGCATGCATGCATTATAACAACAGCGCATCTCCCCTTCGTCAGTCAACCACTCGAACAGAAAGCAAGAAGTCGCTTATAACAATAGTGAGGACACCGGGCATAAGAACTGACGTTTAGGATTTAAATGGACACCACTACTCGGCTTTCCTTTATATCCTCTTTAGCTTGTGGCTAACACCCTTGGAAAACCCCTTATTTGGCCTTCTTCACCACCGCAACAATAGTAACAAGTCCATCCGGACTAATTGTGCATGAACACAACAACAGGAGCAGAATCAATTCCAGTTAGTACACCAGCAGCAGCAGCAGGTTTCAAACTATGTCCGAAGGAAATTGGAAATATCTATGTATTCAGTGTGCAGTTACATTAATTCGTATGAGGATATAGCAAAGACGGGATTCCCAAGTCATCAGTGTCAGGACCACACATGGGAAAAGAAAGACAATTAGTTGTTCCAATGAAAGCATTCATTCACATCATTTCACTGTCCTGACTCACTAAATCCTTCTCATTCCCTTATTCTTCTTCTTCTTCTACTTTTTCTTCCGCTCTCCTACATTCCGACTCATCTTCCCACTTTTTCACAAAAATGAGCACAAAACCTCCAGTACATTTCCCTCTCTACTTTATTTCTTCCTCCTTCTCCTCATATGTATAACCAACGCAGCCCCCCCTAAATGAGCTTTTCACGCACAGTCAATTCCGGAATGTGGAACAAAGTGACATTTTAATTGTATCCATTGAAAGTGTTTAAAAGCATAAGCCACTTTTAAGCCGCCTCTCCAGTTCTAAAACAATTATCCAAGGTAATAAATGTTCCGCAAAAATCCATTGTTCTCTGAAAGCTTCTTAACGTTTTTAACGTCATTATACACAATTCCATATGGGATGAAGAGTGGAGTGTGTAAGATGGCTACGAAGACGGAGTGATATCTTCTCGAAAACAATGTAAACGTCAATAAGTTGGAAAAGGATCCTTCTCTTCGTTTTCCTCTCCCCTTATGTAAACAAATCCATTCCCTGCTGCCTGCCTCTCCCCACCTTTGAATTTAGCTACTTCTTCTGTCCCCCATCCATTACTATACAACTGGATTTATTGTGAAACTCATTAATGCTAAAGTGTCCATTTACGAGCCACAATGCTTCCTTCTTATTCACATTTTAGGAAATAATACAAATTTAAGGTCAGTACGGCATTCCCATGTTTCTTCAGTCCATTTCCATGGAAACAGAATTAAAAATCAGGATTCAATTTTTTATCCCCTGTCGTCGTTACCCTTTGTAGATCCTAAAGGACAAGTTATGGCCAGAGGCTGCTGCAAGAGAAAAGCAAAGGAATGAATTTCGGACCGAAAAGGGCAAGTAGCTGAGCAAATGTGGAGGATGGTTGCTTGCTGGCATATTCGGAGGAGACGGGGTGGTTTCTTAAACCCAATTCTCTAGGTTTTTCCATGTGACCGCAAGCCATTTTTACTAAGGCAATTTTCTCCTCCTGCTGCCTGCTTACTTCCTTCACCCTTCTTCTTCTTCCACCTCCTTCTTGTCTAGCTAGTTATCCTCCAGTCAGTGGTGGTGGTGGAGATGCCCAGAAGTGGGTAAACTTCAAAGAACTCTCATATACTCATCATGTTGGTGTACGCAGCCACCTCTTGTTCAAGTTAGCTCCCTTAAGGAGATAAGGAATATATATACATTTTAGACTGAGTGGCAGGAGCGTATAAAGCTTTACATAGGGTTTGGAATCCCAGCGGGTAGTTTTGTAGTAGAAGTGAAGCACTTTTCTGAATTATCCAATTCATCTGGATTCCCCAAATTAAATTTGCCTACATCCATCCCATCTCTCCTTCAAACTCCTCTCCTCATCTCGTCGTCGTACTCGTCAGTCAGTCCCTTCTCCTCAATTTTCCACTACTGCACCATAACAATAACAGTTTTACACGTTGCCCTCGACAACAGATACTACTTATGGCGACCCTGTGTACATCAACTTTGCCTTTTTTCACCCTGTCCCATTAATCACTTCTGCACAATTTCATTCCAACTATTTCGTTTCCAAATTAAACTCACTTTCCTATACACTTACTACTAATAATAATTCCCTTCAAAGCTACAATACTTTTGCCACTTATAGTTAGTGTTGCCAAGAGGGTAGAAGTTGGAAGCCCGTTCTCCGCGTCTTAAAAATACTGCCACGCGTATCATTGCTATCTAAAGGCCTCCTTTCTTCAACTCATGTCAACTGCATCATTGATGAGGACCCGTTCTTGTAAGGTCTATATGACGGGAAGGGAACATTCAAGAAAACCATTGTTGTCAACTCGAAAGTGAATGGCTGCCGGAAGACATGATATTGCATTCTTCAGGAAAAATAACACTTGTGTCAAACGAGGACGACAGTTCGAGAAACATCCACTCGTTTTTACTTCTTTTCAGCTTCCAGTTCCTCAAATATTATGAAGGAAAAACGTATGAATTATTACGTTTACGTTCTCCTATGTACGTCTGACAGGGTCTGCATCAGCCCAATCGGCTTCCAAAAGGCCATCTTGCCCAAATTTCCATGCATAAAACCTGCCCCACTCTAAAGTACATCTAAAATGTGCGTCCATTTCCTTAAGTTGAGCCTCAATAACCTGAATTTTCTCCACAGTTTCTTCTCAAACCGAAAAGCAAATTGCAGTGAGTGTAAAAACGTGCTTCATCGCTGGTCAGTCCGAATTCCTGATAATTTGTGGTCCACAAAGCGCTCAGGCCCAAGCATAATGGCGCCGGGCGAGAGCACCTATCAGCCAATTCGAATCCTCCATTAATCTCACGTAGCAATCCACATTGTCATTTTCCCCATAGTGTTCGATACGTAAAGACTTATAATGTCTGTTCAAAGCACTTTCCTCTCCCAGCTACACGTAACACGATGAGGAGTTTTTGTGAAGCTTATGGAGGTGAGTGTACATGGAGGGGCACTAATGGCATCCTATTGCACTGTGAGATAACTAATGCTTCTATGCAAGTTGATCTAAATGGACTCTGGACATTGTAGGGTCGGTCGACTCTCGTCCTCGCAATGAATGAAAGTGAGTCTGCTAAAGCGAAGTGAGTCACCCTCACACCTTGTCTCCATTACACTGACAAAGAATACAATCCCCGTGAAATTTGTTACTAAAATTATTATGCAAAAGGAAATAGAATTTATCATGCTTGGCTTGAACTGCGACTCTTCTTATCTGACTGCCTCAATAATAATAACAACAACAACGATAATGATGGTTATAATTATCCACAGAGAGAATAGGGAGGGTGGGCTGGTTCTGTGGGAGTTGACACTTACTGTGCCAGACTTGGGTCATTAGAGCCTCATGATAATGCTGGCAACTCAAACCTCCCAGGCTTTACTTCTCGTGACAGTAGCCGTATTCTTTTACGACTCCACAGCTCTTTCCCTTTTATTTTATGTCACTCCGCGTACACGACTTTCTCTCCTTTGGGTAGCTAAAAGGCAGTGTAGTTGTTGTTGTAGTAACCAGAAGACGAAGAAGAGAAGGAGAAGCCTTCCACGTTTGTTCCCATAGACCGTTAGTAGTGATGTTGATGCGTTTAGATTTCAACGGAAACTCAATTACCACTCATTCTACCCTTCTTTTTATCATCACTAATGGTCATGTCCTTTCCCTTTGCATTATTCTCTGTGTGTGTCTGAAAAACCCTCTCCTTTCTCCGTTTACAAATTTTCCTTCCCTTCAACCAACCCAAACAGCAGTCGTCTTCATGTCTTCTACAAGGAAGCAACATCTCATATCCAGAAAAAGCCTGTTATCCTCTTTGTCAGAACAAAGGGAATTCACTCTTCAACAATAATAACAGCAGCAACAGGAGCAGATGAGGTTGATATCTTCAAGAAAAATCTCATCAGCATTTCCAAGATGAAGGAGAGAAAGCAAGAGAAGATCCCCTTTCTGTTTATTTGTCAGTCCGAGGACGCAGTTATTATGCATTACAGCCGCCCTAATTCATACTAAAGATAAATAAATGGAATGGCTTTCTCCATAATATCGATTTGACGCCTTTCCTCAAAGCTCCGTCTCTATCATTAAGAACTTTAACATTCAGAATGCACCTTTTCATTTGCATACTTTTCCTCCTACTCCTTCGCTTCTTCCTTTCCCTTCCTTTCACTCTTCTGCAACTCTTATTCATTTAATAATGGGAAACTTGGCAAAGGGACAAAATTCTATGTCTCCAGCAGCTAGTTCTTCCGAAGGAGGAGGAAGAGAAGGCGGCAAGTGGAAATCCCCCTTTAATTTATATTGCTCACTAGTGTTCCGAATGGGTAGGTAAATCGCATACTCAGTACTCATGAGTACGTACCCATGAGTATGTGTTCAAACTCAT